>JASFDH010000222.1:0-30528 GCA_036937195.1 Nidularia pulvinata | reverse complement strand
CATGCATGTGGCAGTCGTTGCTGCCTCGCCGTCTGTTGCGCCTCGCGTCCACTCCGAATTACGTCCTTCGCGCCTCCTTGTCCGTCCAACGCTTCTTCCAGCGCTTAACTCTAGCGCCTAGACCAAGACTGCCAGCTAGCAGGCACCCAGGGCTTGTCGTTATCTTTCTTTCACCGCTCGACGTCAGGCAGCTTCATCAAGGACATCTACTGACAGATTACTTGTAGAAAAGAGATCATTCGTTCAGAACATGTTAATATACACCCTATACAACAATGTTGCACAACTTGTCATTGAACGGTAGAGGTCCAGAACAAAGTAGAAATGATCTGATGCTTGTCCAACACCGAGGCACACAGACGATGGACATGCGTCCTGAAATACGCAGCCTGTAGGCTGCAGACAGCGAAAAGCATGCTCAACACGGCACAATGTCGCCGATCACACTAGGAACCAGTGATAACGGGATACCCATAAAAAAAAAAGGCCAACGTTCCCCGAGGCTATGCAATGCGCTCTCACATTGGCTCTCCTTAACCTTCTTCGACGCGAGGGGACCTTCTATGCGCTGACAGGCACCCTATCAGCTACGTATCGTGCGGGTGCATCGAATCTTCAGCCCAGGGGTCCGTGACAAGTTTAATGGGATGAGCAAGCTGAACTGCGAGCAGAGGCGAAGAACGCGCTTTCGTGGGTGTCAATGCCAGCACGATAAAGTCCTGCATATCAAGATAAAAATAGATGCCGACTGAGAATAGAATAACGCAAACCTTAACAACTAAATCCTTGGAATTGAACCCGCCCGTCGAAACTTCCCCCCAGCAGCGCACCTCCCCCTCCCAGTCCACAGAAACTTCGTCCCGCGTCGGGTCCGCGGGTTTTGTCCCAAAGGGTGGCACTGGATGCAGCGTCCCGCTCCCAAGGGTGCACGTACGGAAGCGCCGCCTCCCCTGAATTTCGACGACGACTTGGCGGGCAATATACACCCGAATCGCAGACGCCCCGAGCCGATCATCCCCGGGCCACTTTGGTTTTTGTGGATCGTGCGGGGCGGAGGGGTGGAGGAGGGTGCTCGTAGGTGGGAGCAGCTCGCGCAGCGACTCGAAGGTGCTGCAGAGCTGGATGTGGAAGGGGATGCGTTCCGTAAGGCAGTATGTTTGGACGGATGGGATGATAAACTGGATGATAGTTTAGTGCTTCACAGAAATATGCGATGGTTAAAATAGGAGACGCACATGACAGTCGACAGGCTTTGCTTTGGCGCCTGGGCGTGGGTGCATTGTCGTTACAAGTTGTAGCCATTCGTCCGGCACAAGTTTAATTGAAGTAAACACAGAACCATGCTGCGGAAGCGGACGGTGGGGCTTGGTACGAGGACGATAACTGAGTATCGTAGTATATCTTTGGAGAAATAATGAGATTCGTCAAAGGAGAATAAGCTCTGGCTCACGCTTTTGACGTCGACCATGATGCAAGGCGGTAGTGCCATAGTCGTGTGATAGTAATGGTCAGAGTGTACGTGCACCTTGCGAATAACGCCGGAATACCCAGGAAAGTAGCCTCAAACGACGGAGGCAGCCTATGTGTCCGTCCCTCTGTGTTATAGGCCGCCGGAAATCGCATAGTAAAGGGCAATATAGTCGGGCATTTCTTTTCTCCCAGACGGTCCCCGGTCCAGAGCACAGACGTTTGTGACATAATAATGGCCATAGCGGATCCGCTGTCCGAGACGGACAAGTTCGTGCGCCCTTCAAACTTTAGCGAAGTAAGCTACAAGACGGTACAAGTTCACAACAACACGGGGAAGGCATCCCCGCCCTAGGAATCAAGTATATTCAAAGGCAGTACCTTCAGCTTCACCTCCAGCACCTTTTCCATGTTCTCCAGCCCCAGCTCGCCATGTATAAGCCCATGCCGGCCATACGTGGGTATGCGCACGTTGGGGTCTTGGTCCTTCAATATAAGCGTAACATGTGACCACTTGCGCACAAAGGTTCCCTGCGGCGGCGGGACGTTCCCTGGACGCGGATTATATTCCAC
This sequence comes from Nidularia pulvinata, assembly GCA_036937195.1. Taxonomy (NCBI): domain Eukaryota; kingdom Fungi; phylum Basidiomycota; class Agaricomycetes; order Agaricales; family Nidulariaceae; genus Nidularia; species Nidularia pulvinata. The sequence continues at coordinate 28,488 of JASFDH010000222.1, read as the reverse complement.
CGTCTCTTCATCGTCGAGAGGCAGGGAGGAGTACGAGGGCACACACGAGGGGAGGGAATACGCGGGGGCGGGGACGTCCATGGTGGTTATAGGCAACAGTACAAGATACCCGAGTCAGCTGCGCCAAATCGCGCCTTGCGAATTGCTCATGTCAAGCTTTAGATTGCGCTTTTGTGGCGAGCCCCGTAAGTCCGGCTGTGTCTATTTTCGTGCGGCCTGAAGACAAGAATGTAGCATCTTCACACAGTAGGGCAAGAATAGGCTTGGTGGAATGCGGAATGCAGGGCCTGTTGCTGGGCAGTGAATGGGATGTGGACGCAGGGGGTTTAGCTGGTATGTGGTGGTTGATCATCTGAAGCCTATATAATCCCAGATCGAAAGTGTGGCGTATGCAGTGTGCCTTGATGATCCTTGGCGTATGCTGGGCTCATACCCAGCTTTCACCCAGGCCCCGGCAGGATATAAAGAAGACAGAAACATGCATGAGAGAGAATCATGGGACAGATGAGTGGGACAGACTCGAAGAAGAGGTTCGAACTGGAGATCAAGAACGATGGTCGATCGCGGTAGCCATAAGTTTCCGACGCATTATAAATAGGGATTATCGATGTCTACACATATACGATACAAGTAGTTGAAAAATCACAGCGTCGAAGCTATGGGTATGAAATGACTAAGATTATGGTATTACAGTGTGCTGATGTCCGACTCAGTGGGTTGTTACCCACCAAGTTATCGCCACGAGGAGCCCAATCGGAAATACTGCTACATCCCTAACGTCGCGCAGATAGTTTAGAAAGAAAGTGTGCTTATTGTGGGATTTGAGACTTCGTCGCCCGCCGGAGCAGCCTATGCAACCCATGATTTCTCTACCAACATCTATGAACCGGTGCAGGTTCCATTCTCCCGGGCGGGATCTCGTTTTCGACGGCGAGTGAGGGCTGAGCAGCGACTCCTCCGAGCTATACGCGTACTCCTCATCGCCCAGTGGCTCCTCGACGTGTAATCGGATATGCAGCCTACGAGCAGGATATCGCGACTCCCGCCGTGGCTCAGGAGGGCTTGTTGCGCGTCTCGCGGGTAGCCGCGGACTTGAATGCAGGAAATTCGACAGCAACATCGCAACCAGTGAGACGACTATGAGTGGGACGTAGACTTTGACGTATATCCGTATTTGGTTTGGGAGTGCACAGGGTATGTCTGCGTGGGCTGTTTGGAGGTCGCTGCTCTGCTTGAAGCCCTCGGGAGCTAGCGATAGTAGTTGGAATCCAGGCCGCTCGATGCCCATTGCCATGGATAGAGACTTGACGGTTACTTCTCGGACGAAGCGAACGGGTCCCCCGTCCCGAGGAGAGAACTTATGCATGTATTCGCAATAATCATGGTCGTCGCCACTGCACCGAATTCGGTCAAATAAATGACGTATAAGAAGATGCACGGACATACCTGAACACAATTGAAGGCTGTAACAGTTCTAGGAGCTCCTGGGTGGCCCGCTTTCCGAAAGTATTTTGGTACCCAGTTCCCACGCCAGGACGTACAGTGCCCCTTTCACGAAGAGGACCACAACTTGAACCGTCCGGGCGATAGAGGGGTATGTGTGTGAACAGAACCACAGGATCTACTGTCTTCTGTTCTTCTAGAAGTATGTCATTCTCTGTCCGCGCCTCTGGTTTAGAAGAGCGGGGTACTCCTAGAAGAGGGGGACTTACCCGCTACCAAATCCCTGATGAACTTGAGCACTCCGCCGGGGCGAGGTTTCCATTCCTCGAATTTTGTTGCTGCGCCGTTGCGCTGGTAGTCTTCCTCGACAAAGCCTGGGGCATCTAGAAGTACAAGTGTATGGTTTGCTATAGACAATGCGCTGTTCATCTCGCCGAAATGAGACATATAGCGTTTTCGAGCATATGGCGAAAATTGGGCGTTCGTTCCAAGACTATACACGTTGGTTAATATACAAGCAGTGGCAGAACATAGGGCAGACATACCCTACGTCATGATTTCCGGGAATATACAATTCTGGGATAGGCTGATTCAATCTGAAAATCCTTCTAAATCTTCTGTAGTATTCTTCATATCTAGGAACTGTTAGGAAGTGAAATAAATGGGCAGCATGAGACTACTCACTCTTCATCCGACATGTCAAATCGCCCACTGTCCATCATGTCTCCCAAAAATACAACAGCATCTGGCCGCGTCGTCAGCGCTGCCCGCCAGTTCTTTCGTAGATTGAGGTCCGTGAACAGTTGGCTAAGATAAGTTACAAATGCCGGTCGAGAGGGGTATGACCTATGGTCAAGTATCTGGGGGTCGGCTACTAGAAGGACATGGAATGGAGATGCGGGTTTTGCATCGGACTACAACCAAAATGAGTACAAGATATGAACGTGGATCAGTCTATTAACATACCAGTGAAATGAATCCTGCGTCAGGCCATCGACAGCTATGGACGCTCTGGTAGAAGACGCCAACTTCAAACCAGAATATCACCAGAACCCAGATCACTCTCAAGGAGTTAACGATGAGACGATTCCTGGTAGCCATGCATGGGCTCTGAGGAGATATAGATAAGAAAGAAGGACGAAGGAGGGCGCCAGAGTGCGTGTGTTCAAACAGTGATCGTGTGTGAGCGCATGTCTCAAAAGTCAAATACACCAGTCAATAAATTCAAATGGCCCTCTAGTCAGACCGAAAGAAGAAATTCAATATGCGACCTCCTATGTAGCTAACTCGATGCTAATAGGTATGGCCGTGCACCAACTCGACACTAATCCCGACCTAACTAAACGTGCTATACTTCTAGTAGGAGACTATAGGTTTGCGCCGAGTAAGCTATCGCCGTAGTCCGACCGCGAAAGGCGCGTCCTCCAAAATACTACAGTGTCTATACGTTTGCGTTTAAAACCCCAATCTAGGTGTGTTAGAAAGTGATTCTGCTTCAAATGGCAGTCATATACGATGGCCCGAGCAGCCATGTAACAGGTATAACCTCGCAAGATCTCACTCTTAACAGATAACGGAGCGCTCCGGGCTTTGAGAACGCACTCTACGACATGCACCGGGTAGGCGCGGAAGATGGACATGCTTCGCTGTCGGACCAGTGACACAAGGAGGTAAGGCAAAATGCCGAAGCGAGGTCCCGAGAAAGATCCAACAGCGTCCTGCGAAAACCACTAGTGGCAGAAAGAGGTTTAAACTTACAATTATGGCTGAATCCTCAAGCTTCCATCATGGTCCCTGTCGTTCGGTGAATCCATCCGGCCTGGCGTCAAATATGTTTGAATATTACATTGTATATTCTGTAGTTTCGTATGCGCGTAATATGGAGAGAAATGCGATTCTATCAGTGGTGTCCCTCGCCGTGTCCATGACCATGGTCACTATCGAACCCGTGGTTGCCCTGTATTCATATGTTAATGCCTCGCAAATAGCACGAAAGAGACATGAAGCTCACCAGAAGTTTCGCACCGTCTTGCCTAGATATGCAAGGTAAGATTATGCTCAAGAAGGATGTCGCAGCGAATACGGACCTTGCACGGTAGAATATGAAGAACCACATGCTGGCGCCAAGGGCCTTGGAGAGGAAGGTGTATCTGAACCCGGGAAGGTGGGGGTGGAACCCAGAGGCTAAAGTAGATGTAGAAAGATTAGCATAGTCCAGGAAAAACGGGAGAAATCGCGCACAAGCTGCTCCGGCCATGGCGAGGGGATTGAGGAAGATGTTTACAGGTATTTATCGCTCCTTGACGCGACGAGCGAGCGCGACTTCGGTTTTCTCACACTGTTTGGTTCTAACCGCCATATAAGCTCAGCGCAAGTTCCTCTTTCCTTCTTGCTTCCTTCCCTCTTCGCTGTACGAAGCAATGGCGAACGGAACTAAGAGGAAGCGCGACAATGAACTTCCAAGAATCACTTACCATGCTGCACACAGGACTTTCGATCGTCTATTTAAAGGTAACGACAATTCCTCATAACTCATCTAAAGTTTAACAAGTTTTCAGAGGACTCGCTGGAGGAAATGAAAGAAGTCGTTCGCAGGAAGTTGGGACTCGCTGAGAATGCCGATATCAAACTCTCCCAGCTTCGTGAATCGAAACCTATTGACCTCGAGGACGGTGAGTGTTCATGTTCCCATTATTGCCTCGTATTCATTTGGGCTTGTTCAGATGACGATTTCGACGCGTTTTCTGCTGTGGCACACTCAGCATTTGCGGTGGACGTCCAAGTACATGTTGAAGATACCCCACTTGCTCCTGCGCTGCGTTCAACTACGGAAACGGTATGCCTAATCACCTATACCCTTTCTCTCAGCTTAACGCGTCATTATCTCCCAGCCAACGGCCGTAGATAAAGGCAAGAAGAAAAAGCTGCCTATCGCTGCCATTGACGTCGATACCGAGGCTAGCCACAATGAACAGCCTACAGAAACACCATTATCAAAGCCACCTGCCAAAAAGCGAAGAGTCTCATTCAATCCAGCGGATGTTGCAGCAAAAGAAATCCCTAAAGAGAAGGGAAAGGGGAAAGCTGCTTCCAGTGCTGTTGTTGGTGACGAGAGCACATCGACTGCTTCTCATAAGGTTGCTTCGACCTCTCGCCACCGTGCAGAACCTCAGCCTTCTGATGATGAACCTACGCCAAGCGAAGACGATCCACTAAGTCCCATTACTCGGGGTTCAGAGCCCGTGAAGCACAAGCGCAAGAGGCAGAGTGCAGCAGATGCTGAACCTCCGATTCCGGGTACATCTGAGAAACAGAACGCATCAGTCGGAGGTGAAAAGGTGAAGAAGAGGAGGAAGCGCAAGGTGAATGAAGAGAACAATGAGTTTCCGAATGGACTGGCTGCAGCTATTTGTAAAAGTGGAGGTACAAATTTATCTGAGTATACTGATCTTTTCATTGATTTTCGATGCAGGCGTGAGCAAGAAGAAGCAGGAAACCGAATCAGTGGAGGACGCGGCTGAGGATATTGCTGTTCCGAAAGCTGCAGAGGTGGTTTCTGCGACTAAGGCTAAAGGTGGATACGACTACATTACTTTTCTACCACCATTCTTATCGATATTAATCACCAGGTGAAAAGTCTAAGGAAAAGAATGGCACAAAAACACCGTCGAAAACTACTGAGGAGATTGCATTAGATAAAGCGAGAGGTTTGCATCTTGCTTTCAGTGTTCAACATTATCTAATTTGACTGATATCTCAGATGAAGCTCCGAAAACTAAGAAGAAATCGGATCTCAAGACAACGAAAGGTATGAAAAAAAAGTTGTTCTATGGCCTATCTACTCACGTTTATCTGAAACTTCCATCAGTGAAGGTCGCGAGCAAGAATAAGAAAAGTGCAGCTGCTGAGGCTGAAGAAAGAAGCGACCCACGTTAGCGCTTATTCATGATATGTGTGTCCTGTAATCTCATTTTGCTCTTAAATAAGCATTTTCCCAGAATCTCAAATCTCGGGCATCTATGGATGTCAATGCTGCTATAGCAAATATACTTGCGCGAAACGGAACTCCGATGGGCATGTCTCTAGAGAAAGAGCCGAGGACTTCTGATGTACAGGGGGAAGTAGCGGTTGTGTCTGAAAAAGATACCCAGACCAAAAAGACCAAAAAACCATCCGCGAAATTAGCCAAAGCAGCTGCGACTCCAGCCACAGCAGCCTCGATTCTAGCCAAAGCAACCGCGACTCCAGCCACAGCAGCCTCGATTCTAGCCAAAGCAACCACGACTCCAGCCACAGCAGCCTCGATTCTAGCCAAAGTATTCGGGACCCCGGCTGAAACAGCAACATCTACGTCGAAGGGCTCACAGTCTGGCGTGCAACCTGCTGCTACGACGCCTAAGCCTCCAGCCTCCCAATCACCTGCGGCAGCTGCTTGTCCTCTTTGCCAACAATCGCCTTTCCACGTTCGCTACAAATGCCCTGTTATTTTAGGAGGCATCGAAAGTATAAGGTTACGTATATCGGAACTGAAGAAGGATAAGTCCATGGATGATGCACAACGCCTACAACTTGTGGATGAGCTCCAGAAATTAGTTAAGAAGACGCTGAGGGATGAAAACGAAACCTATAAGGTGAATGCACAATCCGCCCCTGCATTCCTTTCCTCCTCTCCTGTTAACACTCGTCGTCAGGTCGTATCTAACACTTTGGATGCTGTTCCAGGTGCTGTAGCGAAAGAAGCCGTGAATACTGAACCGAAGCAATCTGCTGGGAAGATCATAGCGGGCCAGTCAGATTCTAGCAGCAGTAGCAGCAGCAGCAGTTTTTCAGATTCAGAGGATTCAGACGACCATGAAACAACACCTTTTACTCTAAGACCTATCGATTTATCTACCTTTGGCGACGCGGATTTACAAGCTATTATTTATGGCCCCAATACATCCTTCTCTATTGCGGACGTTCCCACTCCGGAGAGTAGCGACGAGGAAGTAGGGGAGAATATTTTAGAAGAGGATGTGGAGGAAAAGAAAAAATCACAACGTCACGGAAAGTCCTATGCGGCGGACTCTTCTGACGAAGGCGAGGACGCAGACAACGAGGATGAGGTTAACGAGTACGAGGCAGCGGCTAATGAGGATGAAGCAACTGCTATCGAAGAGGAGTCTGCGGCTATTGAGGACGAGGTTGCAGCTATCGAGGAGGCTACTACTATTGAAGAGGAGGAGGCCGAGGAAACGGTTGCGGCGATCGAGGAGGAGACTGGGGAAGAGGCTAAGGCGATCGAAGACGAAGCTGCTGCTATCGATGAAGAGGCTGCAGTGACCGAGGACGAGGCTGCAGCTAACGAAGACGAACCCGCAACTAGTGAGGAGGGTGCGGCTAGCGAGGAGAGTGTGGCTAACGAGGATGTGGGTGTGGATGATGAGGACGAGAGTGCGGACCATAGAAACGACGAAAATGCAGACTCCGATTCTTCAACTTCAGAATCTCCAGCTGAAGTAACTTCAACACATAAGCAGGTGGAGGAAGATGAACCCCGGCCCCTTACATCTGAGGACCTCGCTGATATTTCCTTCGGCGATATTAATGGCCATGGGTCATCTGTCGAAGTAGATCATACAGGGGATGCAGCCTTTAGTGACGCGCTAGCGGAGGATAATGCTGTTTTCAGGCTTGCTGAGTGGAGTGCTGAGGCACCGAGTTCATTGCCCAAAGTTACCGAGGATGTGGATACACCGGACCTCAACACCGCAAAGGAGCCTGTCGCCGTGAACGGGTCGCCAAGGAAAGAGGCTACCGTTATCGCCATACCGAGCTCCCAAAGAAGGGCTACGCGAAGGACAGCTAAAGTCCGGGATCCCCCTGATCCCATCGAGTCTTTCGATAGTCCTGAGCCTCCACCCGCCAGCTCGATCAATGCAGCAGAAGACATCCCCGAGAACGGTGGCATGCCGCGCGAATCGACGCCTAAACCCAGGTTGCTCGAGCAAATGAGGGCGCGCAACGCGAGAAGGCCTCATGAACTTCTTGCTTCCATAACACCGCAGCCGCCACCAAAACCCAGTGTCAATGGCGTCGTCAAATTGACCAGTACCCAACCAGCGGAAGTTATCACTCGGCAAACTCGTGCGTCTACGCGTGCTGTATCACAGCCCTCCGTCCCCGCTAGTACGTCCTCTCTTGAAAAAGCACCGGCAAAGACACCGGCAAAGACAACAGCGAAGACACCAGCGAAGACACCAGCAAAGACCCCAGCAAAACGGGGACGTCCAAGGAAAAACGCTGTGCAGGGAGCTGAGGATGTCGAGCCGAATGGCACGGTTTATGTTCAAAAGCCCAATTCGAATGCGAACGGTAAAATAGCGGCGGCTACTTCTGAACAGACAGGGGGAGTGGAAGTTGGCAACGACATTCCTGCGCCTAAGAGTTCCGAACCCGTACCCGACACGTGGGTGGCTCTGAGCGAGAGAGACTCTTCGATTCCCCCGGAGGCTGACACCACTGTTATGGTGGATGAGTTGCATAGCTCCCCGCCGCTACCTAACCTCAAACGAGGATGGGGACGCCTTCCTAAACAGAAGGAGATTCCGATAGCTTTCACGACGAATGATGAAGAATTAAGCGTGCCTTTACCTCCTTCCGACATTGACGAGCAGATGAATTCACAGATGAGCCTTCCCTTTATTGAGAATTTCAGGGAACATTCGTCCCCCAACGATTCCGATGATGAGGACGAGGTGGAGGCCGCCATTTTCAAGAGCCACCCACCCAGGGCCCGCAAGCCTTCTCTTTCATATCGCCGGTTGACAGATATCGCTAGTCAAAGTACACTCTTCGCAAAGCCTAACACTCAGTTGCGGTCTTCACAGGTTGTTGCTCCAAAGGACCCACTTGCTGCGTTGTATGGGAAGGCTGCAGACGAAGATGAAGACTCGGACAATTCAGATAGTGATTCGGATTCAGAGGTAGAGCAGAAGCAGCCTTCGCATATTCCACAGTCAAGGCGAGCGGGTGTTCCGGCACGGAAGAAGTAATTTCGTATTATGGGGTCCGATATCTGGCGGGACATGCTTTTAGAACTGATCATCGATTCATGTTGTGCGGGACGTTGCAGTTGTCTTGATTTAATAATTGTAGCATAGTTCAGGGATACTACGTACATAGAACGGCCATCTTGTTCATAAATAATTGAGTACAGATCTAATACTCGTTGGCGTGTACATAACGGTTTGCAACGTGCAGGCTTGGCAGGGACTCGAGGACAACATTGTGAAAACAGCGCGCCTTGATTGGTCGGGGACGATTTGTTCATGCTTTGCTAAAGCCTCGGCGGAGTCGGAATAGACGGCCGATTGGCAGTCGAGTCACAACGTGACAAAAATTTGCATCTAAAAGTAAGCGCAACGGCCTGTCCATCTCTGATTCTTAACTTCAGCTTCAACCCGGAGTAGCCCTCCAGTAGTACATGCAGTTCACTCAGAACACCAGAGACGAGTGGGTCTTCTTCTTCTCTCTACCTTCCTCTTTTCTAACCCCCCTCCTTTCTAGTTATCTCAGTGACCTCGTGTTCTCTCTGCTCTCTTTCTAGATAATTATCAGCCATGTTTGCTCGACACATCATCCGTATTCCCCGCGTCTCTAGGGGCCTTGCCACCCATGCTGGCCCCCTCATTGCTGTCCCCGCTGCTCTTCACCTGAAAACTGGCCAATCCTTCAACGGACACTCCTTTGGCGCCCCAACAAGTATTTTTGGCGAAACGGTTTTCTCGACTTCGATCACATCTTGTTCGTCTGCAATTCCTCATTCTCGTTACTACGACTAATGACGTGCTCGTAGATACTGAATCTATGACTGACCCCTCCTACCGTGGTCAAATCCTCGTATTTACTACTCCCATGATCGGCAATTATGGTGTCCCTAAAAACGTTGCACCTTTTAACTCTCAGGACGTTGGCGTCGTCCTTGAGTCTCAGAAGATCCAGTGCGCTGGCGTTATTGTCGGCGACGTCGCTGAGAAATTCTCCCACTACCTTGCTGTCGAATCCCTTGCCGACTGGTGCAAACGCCACAACGTCCCAGGCATCACTGGAGTCGACACTCGTGCCATCACGCGACTGTTGCGTGATCAAGGTACTACCTTGGGCCGCATTGCCATTGGTGATGATGCTTCTCTTCCTATCCCCGGAGAGCAAGAATTCTGGGATCCTTCGACAGAAAACCTCGTTGATCAAGTCTCTACCCAAGTGCCCTACCAGCTTAACCCCAACGGCACTGTAAAGATTGCTGTCCTTGACTTTGGGGCTAAGGCTAATATCTTGCGTGCGCTCGTCCGTCGTGATGCCGCAGTCACCGTCTTCCCATGGAATTACGACTTCAATACCGTCAGGGATGAGTACGATGGTCTGTTTTTGACTAATGGCCCCGGCGATCCCATGCACTGTATGGAAGCCGCGCTCAAGTTGCGCCGCACTCTCAAGGAATGGACTAAGCCCATCTTCGGTATTTGCATGGGACATCAGGTCATTGGAATGGCTGCGGGGTTGGATGCGTACCGGATGACGTTCGGAAACCGTGGACATAATCAGCCTGTACTGGCTCTTGCTTCCTCTGGATCCATTAAGGCGGGCAGAGTATACGTCACGAGGTGGATACTTTTCTCTATGCATTCGAGGTCGTGTGACTAAAGCTTCTTCCCAGCCAAAATCATCAGTATGCGCTGAAGTTGCAGGATCCTTTCCCTGCTGGCTGGGAGCCGTTCTTCATCAACTGCAACGATTCGTCGGTCGAGGGCATCAAATCTACTGCGGAGTCTGGCAAGAAGGTTTGGGGTGTGCAGTTCCATCCGGAGAGCGCTGGTGGTCCTCTCGATACCATCGAGGTTAGTGCAAAGCTATCTATTCATGTAATCAAATTGGCTCACCTTCATTTATAGATGTTCACCGATTTCGTCGCCGAATGCCGTGCCGTCAAACTGGAGCAGTCTGCTGGTTCGAACTCCATGAACACAACCGCTGAGGTACCATTGGATATTCCCGTAAATATTACCCCGAAAGTCGCAGTGGCGGCCTAAGTGAAGAAATATGAACTATACGTCTCCTTTCCCTTGTTACCAATGTACATACTACTGTTGTATACCTATCGTATATCAAATTCATTCTGGTTTTGAATCTGGAAACACTTCTGATCGATGGCGTGGACGAATTGGAACATACAATGACATACGATCTATTTTAGTCTCCCTGCGGCGCTGTAAGTGGCCTCCGGTATATCAACTTCTAGAGTGTGCCCAAATCACTTGCAATCTGTAACCACCATGAACTTCTTGGATACATATGACATCGATGCAGTCGCAGCACCTGCATCCAATCAACCAGAGCAGAGTCTCAGCGAAGAAGTTTCCCAGGTTGTTGGGCAACTAGGTCGCTTTTGGGGCGGCTTCAGGAAGCAGGTCAGTGCACACACGGCGCGTCGCTAGTAAGATTCTCATGTTCATTTCATAGAGTCAAACTGCTTTGCAGGCCGCTAGAAAGGACCTGGGTGATGTTGTCGTGCAGGCTCAGAAGGAACTGACCAAGCTGACTACCACGAGTGAGTCGGCAGCGACAGAACCAGCACCGGAGTCCGAAGCTGGCACGTCCACCGACACTGAGACCACGCCATCCGCTTCTACATCTACACTTCGCGAGGCCCCAACGGCACCTACAAGCACACAAAACCTCTTCTCTCGATTACAATCTGCTCTCCCTCCCAACGTCGTTGCAACTGTCAGCAACCACCTCCCTGAATCGCTCAAGCATGCTTCCGAGAACATTGACCTCGCTCAGCTGCGCACCAATCTTCTGGGAGAGTTCCAGCGCGTGCAGGGTGTCACGCGAGCCCAGGCTGAGGAATACGTCCACAAGAGCGAGGCCCTCCTGCGGGAAGCTGTAAAGGAGGCTGGCGAGGCGTTGCGCGAGGCTGTCAAAGTAGTTCCCCCAGAACAGGCGGAGGGAAGCACTGCGGCTGGCTCCTCGTCGGGGCTTGTGTGGGATGGAACCGACATGTGGATGCTTCCCTCTGAGCCTTCAGAATCCTCCTCTGGGAAAGAGACGCAACGTGCTGTTGCGACCCGCGCCGAGACGCTGCTTAGACGGCTGAAGGCGGATCCAACCTTTATTAGACACGATCCGGAGGCGGATGCTGGTGTGAAAGACCAGTATATGAAGTGGTTAGAAGAGGAGGTCAACTCAAAGGATGGCGGTATTGAAGGAGACATCTGGACCGCAAAGATTTCGTCTACCTTGTCGGATCCTACGGATGGGCAGTCACTGAAGTCCCTACATGAGACGCTAGGTAAGTGCTTTCTCTCTGATATCTTCATTGTCCCTCAAATTCTGCTTGTTCTTTAGTACCATCGGAGATGATTGACTCCGTGTTCTGGTCAAGATTCTTCTTCCGAACACATCAAATCCGTCAAGAGGAGGAGAAACGGAAGGCTCTTATTCAACGTATGTGTTAATTTCACTTTCTATATTGCACATATCTCAAGATACAACCCAGGCACTGTCGAAGAAGACGATTTCAGCTGGGAAGACGATGAAGAGGAGGCGCCGTCAGGGGCTGTCAAAACGTCGCCTTCAGGGGAGACAATAACTTCTGTACGTGTTGTTGCCTGTGGCTCCTTCGTACCGTGTGCAAGCTAATAATGATTTTCGCCAGCTGACGGATGCTGCATTAAAGCAGAAACTCCCCGTCCCTTCTTCTGACTCTAAGGCTCCAAGCGCGACTCCTAGTACACGAGTCAGTAGCGAGGACAGCTTCGATGTTGTCTCTTCAAATGTTAGTGTTGCTGGAGATGAGAAAGCTGTTCCCGAGAAAGCGAAAGACGATTCGGACGGGGACAGCGATTGGGAGTGAACTTTCTTAGGTGTGCGCGACGATCTGCATTGTATTATAAGTAATCGAATGTGTAGTGCATTGACATTGGATTTTATGTTATTCCTATAGGCCTTCTTAAATAACTCAGAAAACCCAATTCAGTCAAGCACGCAATGCTTATTTGCGCGCCTGACTTTTACATATTATTAGAATTGTGTTGGAACATACTTTACATTGAAGGCTGCATGGTATTGTTATTTTCTGAAGTTCAATGTCACCATATTGTAAAAACCACGTACTGATCCTGAATGTCGAAAATAGCAGCTGACAATCTGAACCGGGTGAATCCTCAGGCTTCATGATGCAAAGATACACTTGCATCTTAGAGCTAGTATCATCAAAATGTCATATTTAGAGAAATTTACTATGGTATTTGCGTACATTCATGGCGATCATTACAATACATTGCAGAGAAAACAAAACCCGAAATATCCAAACCGGAAAGGATTACAAGGGGTTTAGAGAGTATAGAAGAAACCAGGCGTTCCTTCCAAGATCACCTTGCCTTCGCGTGCAAGTGCATTTCGGCGCCTGAAGGTGAAGGTCGTAGCAGCCAGAAGAACCAGCATGAAAAGCTGGCAAGCCATGGTGGCCCAGATACCGTTGATGTATCTTGGGAAATCTTCTTGGCGATATACCATGGTGGCGAAAATGCCGCCAACACCACCGGCTGCGATGATGGTCGCAGTTGAGACAGCGCGCTGTGCGGGTAAAAGTGAGCTTCTGATCATATTGCACCCAGACATTCGCAGCATACCTTGCTATGGGAAGTGATATTATTGGCGCTCTGAAAATCAGAAAGAATTCTTAGGGACAAAAGATTATCATTGGATAAAAATACGAACATAGGCGAGAACACCAGGGACACATCCTGAAGCTCCTGCATTGACAAGGAAGAGACCGAAGTACCGCACGCCATTTGGCTTGGCATATGCAGTTACAAGAAGACCAATCATGGTCATGACGTTCTGTACTGCAAGCCAGAGAGCTCTTTGCTGAGTTTTGTCAGAAAGCCACGCAAAGAAGAAGCACGAAATGGCCTATATAAATAACTTTGAGTGAAAAGGGATACCAAAACCGAGGGTTATAAACATACAGCAAACACGTATGGCGGAGCACTCAGCAGAAGGGCGTCCTTGGTATTATATCCCATGGTAGTCAGGATGATTGTGATGAAGAACCCGATCGCATAGGCAGGCATAGTCGAGGACATGAACATGAGAGCTACGAGGTTATCCTCCATGAGCGGCGAAAATTAGGACTAAATATACGCGAGATACATACCGAAGGCCCAAACCGTCCAGTCGCTGAGATGCTTGATAATTTTGGCACCACTGACACCATCGGGAATGGAGTCACCACGATCGGCTTCAACGCGGTCAAGAATCATCTACGAAATTGTGAGTTCTAAATCTTCTAAATCAAACGAAACTCAAGCTGGCCACTAACCTTGGTCTGCTCCTGGTTCAGGAATCTATTTTTGTCGGGGAAATCGGGGACGAATAAGAATGTGAGGATGCCGAGGACAATCGTGAGGATGCCTTCAATGATGAAGATCCAAGACCATCCTAGAAGGCCGCCCTTGCCCTTCAGGAAAGTGAGGCCATAAGCTAGGAAGGTGTTAGCATTTTGTCAATTCGTTAAGCTGATACATGTAATACGCGCACCAAATATAGAGCTAAACCCGCCAATGAGGATGGAGGTCAAGTAGAACACAGCGAGACTAATTATACGAAATATCAAGTGACAAGTAGCCAAAAATTATGTCTGAAGTGACATACCGCTTCTGCACTTCGTGGCGCTTATACCAGGTAGTAATAATGAATACGAGAGCAGGGAAGAATCCAGACTGCAGAACTGTAAGCTTCCCCCAAGTTAAATAGAGGCGACGACTGAGACAAACCTCAAATACACCTAGCCAGATGCGGCAAAACACCAACCATCCCCAAGAAGTCACAAAGCCCATACCCAGCTGCGCAATACCCCATCCAACGACACAGATTGTCAACCAAGTGCGCGCTCCGAGGTATCGCAGGACAATATTCCCGGGCAGTTGTCTGTGTATTCAGCCGATAGTTTCTAGAATGAGTATAGTATGAGACTCACAATAAAATATACGGAATGAAGTAGATCATAGAGGCGATACTGTATCGCTCTCCAATGTTGAGTTTCTGAAACAAAGTCAATCCAGCCCCAATTCTTGCAATGAAAAAAAAATACTAACGAGTTGTACATTCATTCCAGCGATGCGGGCAATACCGAGATTGGTTCTGTCGACGAGGGCAACCGCATAAAGTAAACCGAGCAATGGCAGCATGCGCCAGTCAACTTTCATGCTAGAGAGGGCAGTCAGGTCAGCGTCTAATAAAATAATATGTTTGAGGAATAGTGTGTACATTGTTTTTCGTACAAACTTAGGGTCATAATGGGAGTCGTCAACTTTAAATGTGCTTTTGTTGCTCTTCTCGATATCTTCGGCTTTGAGCTCGGAACTGTGCTTAGAGTCGGAGGAAGCCATCGTATCGTGAAATGGACAGAAGCAGGAAGACCTGAACCGCTACAAGGTTTCATTCTTCGCAGTGTACCTTTTATATTAATGTCGAAGGGCAGGTACGCGGACCCTCCAGAAACAGCAGCTGACCGATCTACCCATGGAAAAGGCCAAGAGAGAAATGTCAAGAAGTGAGGTTGATCCTGGCTGATCGACCGTTTTTGTCCGTCCAAGACAATTCTGCTGTGCACCCCTGGTTGGAAGAAAATGCCCAGGCGCAAGTTGGTGGTGCTTGAAGAGTTCCGTTGTAGCCCAAGATATGTCACAAGACGTCCCTCGCCCCTCCTTAATACACAGGTCCTGAAGGGTTGACGCCTGAGCGAGGCGCATGCAATCAAGAGAAGTCGTGTGGTGTATCACCACCTATGTTCGAGACTGTTAAACAGAATGCTAAGCCATCGCCGGAGGATGTGGTGTTCCGCATCCCAGAAAACCAGTTGCGATGTTCATTTGTTGTTGATTTGATTGATACGCAGAAGAAATGAAACGACCCTAAGTTTCATACCATACGGAAGACTAAGAGAAGCATGACTCCACCGATTCCAGTTACACACAAGCGAGGTAGGCGCTGGAAGACGGTAGAACCGGTCAGGACCATAATTGCTTGGATTCAACTTTCCTGTGTTTCAGTGGAAGGAGTAGTCGCGTGAGAGGCTGGGTCGATCAATAGTAGTCGCAGAAACATCTTCAGATCTTCAGAGCGCCGGTGTCGTTTAATTCGGGCTGTGGCGATGCAAACCTTCTTTTCAAATTCCTTCCATCGCAATATCGAAATATCTGCAGGTCGAGCCGCTGAGCTGCAGCAGATTCTATGTACTCTACTGTAAAATTCGAATTATGTACCACAGGACCCAAAGTTTATAAAGCTCTGGGATGCTCCTTCAACTCGTATACCTCAAAAGTCGCATTCATGTATGATCTCAAATCGTACTGGCAACTGCTGCAACTATTGGGACTTTCATTTTCATTTTTCGGGATACACGACATCACAGATTTCAAACTCGAGCGATAGTGTCTGCTGAGCGCCTGGGCGACCGTATCTTTATAGCAGCAAGTATCACCGTCGGTCTTCAGCATCTTACGATCATTACCTCTGTCCCCAGTGCACATGCCTATTATATATACTCAGCATGCGCTGGAGTATGTATATCCCAGACAGGCCGTTTTCATTCTTGGCATCTGCAAGTCGATGCCCGCCCGTCGGCGCCTGTGGAGACACAGTTTCTTGACTTTCCTCATGTGCTTCAGGGTCCAAGCTCAAACTCATGCCTCAGTTCCTAGAGTCAACCGTCAGAGTGTGCACACCTTTTCCAGAATTATGTTCTGGACTCCAGGGACTTGGTTATCAGGCTGAGTTGGTTGGTCCAATCTCAAGTTTGTTGACCGATGATACGAAAGACTGCTCCTGGGCATAGTGACAGGAGGTGGGCGGGTTATTAACTGAGTGAACTTGGAGTAAAATGTATTCACGAGTTAAGCCGAAATCCTTGAAGCTACATACCCCAGATGTATACTTTAGCTATGCTCAATCGCCAAGATCTGAACGTTGAACCCTATGACTTATGGTCACTTACCCCACATCCTTGCAGGGTGCCTTGCTGCTTCCCCGCATTTTTAAATAGAGCATCCGGAAGTACCTCATAGTGCGCAACAGACGCCGGTGACAAAGGGTCAGTTTGTACTACAGGATAGAAAAGGCTCCAGCAGGGTCTGGTGTGCCTATTGATAGGAGTCGGGACGGATGCCAAGTTTAAACTATAGGGGGTAGATATTAATTGGCCCTCACACGATCAAGTACTTAATATTGATACTACTAGTCCATTTGAAATTAGATGACGGAGGAACCTGTCGGGAGAGCGCTACCTCAGGAGATTCCGATCATTTGCAGAAATTCCAGCTTAAAGCCTAAGTGTGAACTTGAGGAAAGCTTCAGGACAAAGATCAGAACTATTATAAGGGTTGGCGATAAGGCGCGCTTAATTTGATTAATCCGCCCGGAGAGGATTTATTATAGACGACGTCGGCAAATAGGCGCAAATACAATCTGCCTTCAAACGTGCCTGCCAGCACAGGAATCGCCAGGATTCTCCCCGCTCAGACCGCTAGAGTGATCTCTAGTATCCCTTCCTTTTCGTTTTTCTTCCAGACTTCCTGGTGTCGCTTTCTAAACCTAAATCATCGTTCACTAGCATTTTCATGAGACGAGCGCCGTATTTGATGAATCTATGAGGCTAAGAGATCTACCGAAATCCAAATCCGTGTCCGGAAGTCCGAGCAACTTCTATTCTGACACGGTGAGAACCAACCTAGCCCGTTTATTGTGGGTGGTTCTCGTTATCTGGGGCGAAGCTGGTGTGTTTTTCTGGAGTCTTTCGACTTGCAAATGGCCCGTTATCCAAGATATTGTCCAGGATGTGAGTACCGCTTCGTGCACATGTGCTTTTGTTTCTATGGGGACTTGGCACTGACGATCGCCTTGAAGTCACCTGCAAGGGCAACTCATGTTCTTCTTGTGTCAGATCCCCAAGTTCAGCATAGATCGCTTTTTCTAAAAGGCAGTCGATGGTCAGGTCCTCTGCGCCAATTTGTCTTCGATCTACACCTCCGTAAGAGCTGGCATGTGACTAGGCGCCTGAATCCCGATGTCGTGATTTTTCTTGGAGATATGTTAGCGAACGGGAAGTCTGCTAGGAATGACAAAGAGTGAGCATCCTTCTTGATAGCCGTGATAGGCCTCCTAACTGGTTCAGGTTCCAACAGGCTGCCCAGAAGTTCAAGTCTATCTTTACTTTAGATTCTGACACTAGTGTCCATTACATTCCTGGAAACAATGATGTTGGGTATGTCAAATAGCAATTTCACTAGTCCTCATTTGAGTAATGTCTTCCTATAGGATGGGGATGTTTAAGCCACCCTCCAGCCATGTGCGCGAATACTATGAGAATGCATTTGGACCGTTAAACCGGCACTTTACTATCAGCAATCATACTTTCGTTGGGCTGGACGCTCCGGGTCTTGTGGATGAAGATTATCAACGTACTGCCCGTGGTACAACTTTCAATAAATGGAGATCCTTACCAAATGGGACCGTTTCGTTTGTCAAACAGCTTCCCACTGGTAATACTACTTTGTTACATCAGTGTTCTATTCGCTGAACTGTTCATTACAGATGTGGCACGCCCTATCATTCTATTGAGCCATATTCCTTTATCACGACCGGACACCGCAACTTGCGGGCCGCTACGCGAAAAGGGTTCCATTCAAAGAGGTGTAGGCCATGGGTACCAGAACACCCTTGGAAAGCAGACGGCAGCATTCTTATTGAATACACTCCAGCCGTCTGCTGTCTTCAGGTGAGTATACGTGTTCTTCAATCATTATCCAGATACTAACATACAGCTGAACGTGGTAGCGGTGACAACCGCGACTATTGTGAATATACACATGCGCTTCCCCATCCGACAACTCCTCACTCTGTGCGAGAAGTCACTGTCAAATCATTCTCCATGTCGGTCCATATTCGCAAGCCTGGATTCCAACTCCTTTCTCTCGTTGATTCAGCCTCACCCAATATGCGCAAGTCATTCGTAGACGCGCCCTGTACGCTTCCCAGCCAATACGGGATTTATACGTCGCTGTACTTGCCGTTTCTCTTCATCACGGTGGTTGTTATTCTTGCATTCAATATTTATCGGTCACGCCGAGCTAAGCAACGGCCGGAGTCCGTATTTCTATCACGATCTTCATCACAATCGCCTCCAAGCAGTATCTACGTGTCCACCCCAGATTCCGCGCAGTGGTCTCCGACATGGTCACCGTATACTCCTGGCATACTCAGCAGCTCACACGGTTCTATCCCTTCTATGCGCTCTGCGCAAGCTGCAGCTGGCCCTGTGTTGCGTGCTTCTGCTTCTCGTCCTGATACCCCTCTGGGGTCTCCTCTTCTTTCCCCAGCCATCTATGCAGAGCACGATGGCGATGAAGAGTCTATGTTTCCTTCGCAGTATTTTCCTCGACCACATAAAAGCGACGTCGAGTGGTCCTCCAGTCGGGAAGAGTTGGAGGATATTTTACATGATGAGTCCTCGCACTTACCTCTGTCGGATGCTATTCCAATGTCTGACCGCGTGAGGCCTGCATGGCGAGCGCACAACTCGGGGTGGTCGTGGACTTTCGTCTTCCGGGGACGGGTGAGGCGAATAACGCTTCCCAGTTGGAGATCTTGTCTGGAACTAGGCCCACTGTTGAGTTTTATGGATCTTGATGAAGGGTTCATGCGCAGGAGAGGGTTGTTACGCAATACGCTTTTGGACTCGATCAGCATACTTTGGCCAGCAGTGTTGATAGGCTGTATCACGACATGGATGATGCTTTAGGAAAATCTAAAACTACACTTTCAACTATGTATCTAATCGCACTTCCTATCCTTGATATTGTGCTATCTACATTACAAAAACTGTAACTTATTATTACAAGCTTTCATCCTATCAAGATATATAGATTCGGACACTCCACCACATTTTACGTGCACTAGAACATTACTCCTGATGGGCTCGGTTTGGCGCTGGAATTACTGAAAGCCATTCCTCCCAGGGCAGCTGGGTAAGTCCGAAGCTCGCAACTCCAAGCACTGTAGTAGGAACCTTTGTCAGAAAGTGAATATCGAAGGAATAGAAGAGACGACATACAGTATCCTGTAAGCTTTTCGATCGGCGTGTGGAAGTAGACACACGTCGTGTAGCTCGCCATCAACCAAACGCCAATCAAAGCAATATTCGCCCCGATAGCCCACTTATGCACAGTCGACCAGTTGCGTGTTCTGAACGACGGCCTCAGCTGGTCCGCGAGGAACAGAGCGGAGAGGGTGAGCAGGAACAGGTGTCCCGAAATATCATGTCCCCTGCGCAAACGCGGCCTAACGCTCCATTCCGAAGAAGGTGAAAAGGTAGCGAAGTTGACAAATAGGTCTGGATGAGTATCGGGTGCGATCTTTCCTCCGGTGTAGCAGTACTGGTTCGGCACCGTTATTACGTCTCCCTCTGGAAGGTTCACCACACACTCGCCCCCCGACGCAACAATAACACGCTCTAGTAGTGCGGGACCGAAGAACCAGCTCGTGAAGAGGACCCAAGTGGCCGTCGCAATGAAGAACTTGGCCAGACGGCCATTCGTGCGGGCAGAGGGAGGACTGGTGAAGAAGGAGAAGAGGAACGCCAGAGACGTCCATCCCCATGCTTTCTTGATGAAATATACATTCAAGAAGTTGCTCTTGGACGCGAAGTAGTGGGTTTTGCTGAGAGGGTGGGGTAGATAGGTGAGGAGAGGATTGGAGGTGTCGAGATAGGTGCTGTACAGGACGGAATATGCCGTCCCGAAGAGGGCTATTGCTGTAAGTGCATTGAAGACCGTATGTCGTGAATCTGGCATGGGGAAAGGAAAGAAGACTGATGTTTCAACTCGATGGGTATACGTATGTTCGTGGTAGAGTTGGAGAAGGAGCTCAAGGTGACGACTCCTTCGAGCCGCGAAAGTGCTGACGACATATCATGTGATCAAATCAGCCAGTCATATGATTAGTCGCGTCCAAAGTCCATTCAGCAGAATCGATGCTGCGCTGTCTCCAGAATCCAGGCCTCCAAGGCTCAGGAAGCTGCAGACACCTTCAGAGCATCGGGATCAAGTTCTCGAAGCAATTGCGAAGGCAACCAGATTCAAATCTTCTATTTATTTTACGTACATTGCTTTTAAGTACACCTACCGTGAAACACCGAAAGAACCCAACGTTATTCTATTGCCACTCTACAGCCAGTCCAAGAAGTCGGGGGTGAAGTAAGTCAAAATCAATGTCGCGCCTATAGCACCAAGTCAGCCACTGTCGGAAAAGAGACAGACAGACATGTCCCGGGTCGGAGGAATATACGTACCGGCACGAAGCATGCTCTCAGCGGCTTCGAAAGCCATAGTTTTGAGGTCGTATACGCCCGCCTTTGCGCCGGCATGGATCATAGCGAACTCACCACTGACCTGGTAGCAAGCCAGCGGGTGATCCGGTGCCAGTTCTGCTGCGTCGGCGATGATATCGAGATATGGTAGTGCGGGCTTAACCATGATAATGTCGGCACCCTCCGCGGTGTCTCGTTGCTAAGAAAATGTGCAGTTCAGATATTTACGACCAACATACGAGAACAAACCACTTACGATAGCTCTCCGAGCGAGACCTTTCGCCGCGGGCGGCAGTTGATAACATTTCCGGTTACCGAAGGACGGCGCACTTCCTGCCGCATCTCTAATAGTACACCTCAGTTACTGAATCTCCAAATCACTCTTTCCTAAAACTCACCGGAACGGCCCATACAGCGAGCTTGCGAACTTGGCCGAGTAGCTCATCAGCGTGCACTTGTTCCCTAGCCCCGCGTCAATCAGCCCACGCTTGATGGCTTTTATTCTCCCGTCCATCATGTCGCTGGGAGCGACGCAATGTGCGCCAGCTTTGGCGTAGTTGACTGCGACCTCGGCAATGCGCTTGACGGAGGGCTCAGTGTTGATGGTGCCGTCGTCGTGCAGATACCCGCAGTGCCCGTGGTCGGTGTATTCGCACAGACACACGTCGCAAGCGATATAGAGCTCGGGGTAGAGTTCGCGCAGCTTCTTGATGGCTTGAATGACCGGGCCCGATGGGTCGTCTGCGGGCGTCCCGCAGAAGTCCTATACCGCAACATATCAGCAACAGAGCAATAACCCCAGCCAGCTGTCCAGCATACCTTTGCACAGTTCAGCGGCACCCCAAATAGAATGACGCTCTGCAGGCCCTTCTTCACCAACGGCCCGATGAACTCCTCGAGCTTATTGACGCCCCACCTCCGCTGCCCAGGCAGACTGGCAATCTCGACGCTTGCGTTTGGATCGTCCGTGATGAAGATGGGGTACATGAGCATGGACTTGGTGAGCTGCCGCTTGGCCTGCCAGGAGCGCGAGAGCGGGTGCTGGTAACCGCCTTGGAGGATGGAGCTGCACAGGCGCGGGCGTCATTCAGTGTGCTGCGTCGTGAGTGAGGAGGAACGTGTTAGCTCACGAGATATCCATGATTTTGGTCTGCTCGGCGGGTTGAAAGCTAGGTAGTACGGCGGGCTAAAGACTCGGATATGTGTGTAGTATGTAGCAGCGGTAAGTTTAAAGGTAAGCAGCTGGGAATCTTATAATACGGGCCCCGCGTCTTGCCGTCGGCGTGATGATTACCTGTGCATTCCAGCCTCCACGCAGCTTCAACTCCCTCACCCAGCTTCATCCCCACGAAACGTGTTCCCCGCCCCCGGCAGCGGCATAGCGCCTTCGCCCCTGCGGGATCCAGTCCTCCCGAACCCGGCAACCAGAGCAACATATATACGCCGAAAATAACCACCCCACGCTCCGTTCTAAATATTACCTTTACGCTCAGCACGTTTGATTGTGGCTCACACAGGCCTCGCGTTGACTGGACGGGGGTTTCTCAGCGCTGTAGCATCATGGGACTGGGCTGGGGATCGTGGCTGCTCCGTGAACCCACACCGGGGACATGGATCCTGTAGGCTCAGTGCGAGCCTAAGTCTTTGCTCCATAGGGTTCCTCCCCGAACGACGCTCGAAGAAAGGAAGAAACATTTCACGCTTCGACTCCTCCGGCCTGTGCTTCCGAATTGCAAATTTCTGCATGACCCTACCTAGTACTTTTCTGGCCAGCCGGAGTGACATATTCCTTCTTTTTGGTGTCTGCATGCGTCTATCTATCGGTGTGGGGGAAGGCGTGTCTGTCAACGACCTCCGAGGCGTTATCTGCTATCGTTGGGGCTTTGCCCAGTCTGGTGACATCCTTCTCTGATCCCTCGAGTTCACCGTCGAGCAACAGCTCGCAAGCCGCTCTGTAGGCAGTTCGAACCACTTTGACATCTTCCTCGTGGCTGACCTTGGCATGCCGTTGTTGATTTTATGTTCTCACTGATCTCCACTTCGAGTTAGCTTAAAAATGGCTATCATCTCCAGGATTGGAAAAGGACAGGCCGGATTATCTCTGGATTATCTGGAAACAGGTAGTAGGATGCCACCAGTGCCACTGCGCGTTTCTGAGGCGACTTCGCGCCGCGATGGTATGCAAAGAACCGCATTTGCCTACTTTTTCTCTTTATCGTACAGAGCACCTCTGTTCGTAATTTTACCACACTAAAACAATATTTTTTTCGAGGAATGCAATGTTGTATGATCAGTATAGAGTTATAATAGTTAACGATCGCTGCTGGATCGCAGGGCCTTCAGTCTCGATGTCGATCGAGTGGGGAACATCTCGATTCTCGATCCTTGGATATAGACTTCTCAGACTTGCCAGTCGATCATGATCGCAGTGGAAGGCGGATCAGTATCATTGAATGCCACTGCGCACAGATACAAAGATACTTTGGAAAGCAGATGGACTGAGACGATCTCAAAAACAGGTGATAATATTATTACAAGTAGTACTTGCATTCGAGCGAGTACTTGGAATGTAGATATCAACATATGCGTTTTGTCAACATATCTCAGATAATTAGAGCAGGCTAGCCATAGCGACTGCGCGCACGTTGCTTATCGCGGTGGAACATGTACGATTCTCGCATAGACTTCTCAGTAACCAGGTTCAACGTGTTTGCATAATTAGTATTGTATAAATGTCAAAGTAAAGAACACTAGGACAGCGTTGGACAATGGGTGGTTGCCTTGGCGTACGATAATTGTCCACGGAAAGCCAGAGGGGCCCTCAGCCCATGTGAAGGTGGTCTCACTTGAAGTAAATGAATGTCGGGGACCTGAGCGCCGACGGCACAATGTATATACGCGAGTGCGACGGGTCGCAGACGTACGGAAGCATACGGAGCATACGGGTGGAGGTGTAAGGATTACCCTGGAGACTGGGTGGATCATGCGGAAATATGATGAGTCGACGGAAGAAAATAAATTTCCAGAAGTGACGCCAGCTCTACCCCATAGACGTAGCTATGGGGTTCCTCCCAGGATATTATTCTTGCTGAAGAAGAAGAGGGAGTGGCAAGAATAAAGAGAATAAGGCGTTGTAGCTACAGTGGCAGGACGACAAGAAATGAAAGAAGGGCGTGGTGTGTACACAATAAAAATTGTCCCCAACGGAGCGTCCGGTAGCCTCAAGGAGGGAGGTATCCAGGGTGGACAATCAAGCGAGCTACGCGAGGCTAGGCGAGGAGAGGGGTATTTGGTGACGTTTGCGCAGGTGGACGGAGACCAACAACGCGACCACGTGACGTTGTTGAATAGCTGCGTGTGATAGAAAACCGAGTCAAGCCAATGCAGATCCACGCCTTGTCCACGCTTCTCCCCCGCTTTCAGATATTTATTCCACCATTATAATACCGCACATTCAAGACACTAGACTCGATACTCGACACGACATAAAGCACTCAGAAAACAAGGCTATTTTACACGACTAGAAAACCAACAATGCTCATGTCTACCCCGACTAAGCACCACATCCACCACCGCAATGCATCTTCGTCCTACTACCCCCACGACTCCCCCATGCTCACGCCCTCGCCCCTCCGCCACCATCACAAACCCTTCTTCCACGACGCAGATGATCTCTTCCTCGCCTCACCGTTCAAGTCTCCTGCGCGGGCGCACCCATTTTCCTCCAACCCCAGGCCACAACCCATCTCTCCTGACGACGAAGAGGGCGCTATCTTTCTGTCCTCTTCTCCGACACCAGTCTTCTCTCCCCGTCCATTCACGACCCCCGGTAAACAGCCCCCAGCCCTCACTGCCCGTCCAGCGCTCTCCATCAAACCTCTCAATGTATTCTCCGGTCCCGGCATTTCGCTAGCCACGCCCGTTGAGTCACTTGCCACTGCCACGCGGGTCGGGGTAGGCACCAAACGCAAGTCCACACCCCATGTCACGCCCCTCCGTCCCAATACCCTTACCCCGCTCAAAGTGACACCCTCTGGGTCCGCAGAACATACCGCTACAGACTCTTTTCCCTTTGACCGCTTAGCGCCTCTTACTGCGGCCAGGTTTACTGCGCGCACGCCGCAGACAAAGGCGGAGACTGATGCGTATCTGCGCCGCCAGACGGCGACTTTGACCCGGCTTAAGCTCACTGATCGGAATCACTCAGAGGATGAATTCACACTTCTTGACAACGATTCAGGCTGCGAGATGGACGAGGATGATGCAGGTGATGCACTGTTCTTGAGCACGGCTGCTGCGAAGTTTTCGAGCAAGGCCGTGGTAGGAGGTAAAGGCAAGGAGGAAGAGGAGGTGGCCGCTGCGATCTCTCCAGGTGGACATGTCACCAAACGCCGCGCGCGTTCGAGACCCGTCTCTGCTGAGCTGCATCAAAGCATGATCAAATCTCCCAAGTCTCCTACTCGCGTAAGTACAAATATTTTTCTCTCCATTGTCCATATGCTCATTGTGCTTATGTCAAGTCTACTTCCCTCAAACATCGCCCAAGACACCCCGGTCCCATAGCGTTTCCCTCTTCTTCTGGCCACCGCGGCCACGCTTCGCCAGGATCCTCGTCTTCGGAGGCAGGTTCACCACATCCCCGCCGTCGTGTCAGCGGAACAACTGCCAAAGCGCTTCCATCACTATTCCAAAACAGCCTACACCCGCACTCTATTTCAACACGGGCCCCGTTCAGTCGCAACGAGAGTTCCAGCTCAGCCACCCTCTTCTTTGGCCCTCCCATTCCACAACCGAGTACATCCGCACCAGCTATACGATCACGCACCAACAGCTCTGCTGCTACCCCTGCTTCAGCGCTGCGGCCGCCACTACGACCGAAGCCAACGAATCGCCATAGCTATGCAGGCCCAGGGACCGGTCTGACGTGGAATACAATCCAAGCACGATCGCAAATGCCTTCGCCCCGGTCATCGCCTCCTCAGGGGGATATATCGTTTCACAGTCCTGGCCTGGACGACGAAGACATGTTCTTCGGCGTTGGGCCGCAGGACTCGTCGTTCGTATTTAGCGTCACGGAGGGCACGCCGTCTCCCGTCACGAAGAAAGCCCTTCCTAAAAAGTACAAGCCGCGCGACTCTGGCATCGTCTTGACCGACGACGAGGACATGCCGTCCACTGGTTCGAGCGCAGGTGGCGGTAGTCTACACGTGATGCCGCGCGCATCAACGAGCGTGACATCGGTCTGTTCGTTCGACGACGGCCTCGTCACACCTGGGGCGGGTCCAGATTCAACCTCGGGCTGGCCAGGCACTGTCTACGTCCAAGACACGGATGATGCAGGCTATTCTGGCGAAGGCGGCGTCGACGTGGACGCCTTCATCATCCGCACCCTCGCCGCTGCATCCAAGGACCCAGGGGACGGCACAAAGAAGAAGATCCCAGGTACACCCGTGAAAAAGACGCGGACGATCGCGATCGGGGATAGACTATGGCAGAGTGCGGTGGCGCCGAAGGTGGGGCTCCGCGAGGATTGCGAATTTGTGAAGAAGAGGGGCGCACCGAGGAAAAGTCTGCCTGCTGCGTTCCCGCCGCATGGACGCGCGTACGACAAGGGTGCAGATAGCACGGACTCAGAAGGGGAGGATGAGAGCCCTAGTGGGAGGAGGAAGGAGCATAGGTACGGGGGTGTGGGTCTTGGCAGGCCAACGCCTGCGGCTCCGAAGGATGGTCTGTCTGCCATGCCACGCAATCGGTGGCTGATGCGCCGGAGCAGCAGCGGAGGATTTTCCAGTGGAAGTGACTCTGCGTCGATGGGGAATACGCCTACTCGAGCTAAAGGTACAGGTATGTGACACTTTTGAGTTTCAACGTTACTAGTCTAGTCTACTAACTAAGGTTTTGAATTATCTAGATTGGCAGCTACCCAAACCCAGGATCCCGGTGCATTTCTCGCCGAATAGCAAGGCGCTCCGCCTAGCGTCATCGTCAACGCGATCCGCATCTGGTTCCTCGACGAGTTCGTCGACGCCGACGCTGAATTCGCCCACGAACGGCACGCGGGGCTTCCAGTTGCCTATATCGGGACCGACGGCCCTGAGACCCAGTCTGATCGCGGCGCGCCGTCGCTCGTACGAACCATTCGAGGAGGAGCAGCCGGGTCGGTTCGAGCGCGACTTTTTGGAGGTGGACGAGGTGGGCAGTGGCGAGTTTGGTAAGGTGATCAAAGTACGATGCAAGACGGGGGATGATGGAGAAGTGTTTGCTATCAAGAAGTCTAAACGATTCGAAGGTGCTAAGCATAGGTGAGTAGAGTGCGGTCGGAGAGTGCGAATGTCGCGTCCTTTCGCGTTTTTGCATTCTGCGTGGTTGGCATGGAACGTGTTGCTGATTGGTATCTTTGTTTAGGCTCCGACTGAGGGAAGAGGTAGACATCCTGAAACATCTATCACAGGCGGCTGAGTGCGCGGGACCGGGTGGTCGCCATCCTAACGTACTAGCGTACATCGACAGCTGGGAGGAGGAGGAGGCGCTATACATCCGCACGGAACTGTGTGAGTCGGGCAACCTGGCGCGATTCCTGTGGGAATATGGTCGTGCGTTTCCACGTCTGGATGAGGCGAGGGTGTGGAAGATCGTGGTTGATCTGAGTAACGTAAGTAATTAACGCCTTGTTCGGATGCCTGCCTCCTCGTATTTGCCGGTTAAATTGGGATTTTGATACTGACGCTCTTTTCCCACGCAGGGCCTTCGATTCATTCATGACGCAGGCGTTATTCACCTGGACTTGAAGCCGTCGAATGTGTTTCTGACGCGGGAGGGGCGGTTCAAGATTGGGGACTTTGGGATGGCATCGGTGTGGCCGCGACCTGCGCCCGAGATGGCGGGGAGCGGAGGAGGCGGAGGGTTTGAGCGTGAAGGGGACAAGCTGTATTTGGCGCCCGAGGTGCTGCAAGGCCAATATGGCAAAGCGGCTGATGTGTTCAGGTAAGCCCAACGTGTTTACGCGGTTCGAGCGGGAAGATTAGGTTCTCACGTCAAACGATTTGAATCCAGCTTTGGCATGACCGTCTTGGAGACGACGTCGAATATAGTGGTACCTGATCAGTGAGTGTGGTTCTTTGACGGAGGAAGCCGGACCGCAGAGATGCTGATTGGTGACTTGTTTTTAGAGGGGCAGAGTGGCATCGCCTGCGTCAAGAGGATTTCTCGCAAGTGACCGATTTGCAGGAGCGGCCTGAGCTGTTCGCGCTGATCAGGGAGATGATGCGGGCGGAGCCGTCTTTCCGGGTGAGCGCGGAGGGGATATGGGGGCACCCTGTTGTGTGCCGGGCGCGGATCGCGATGGAGCGGATGTACATAGCGGCGCAGAGAGACGGGACAGACGTGTTTGCCGCGTCACCGCTGGCGAGCGTGCCTGCGGGGTTCTTGGAGGAGATTCTTGGGCGGGAGGATGGGATGGATGAGAGCGCGTAAGGACGCGTGGGTGGGCTGTACTAGGGGGGGTGATGGTGATGGAGGCGATGTGCAGTGGATTGGGTTTTGTTTTGATTCTATGGGACATTGGTTGTACATTGCCTGCACATACTAGACACATGCTAGATAATATGGATAGTAAATATTGTACTTGTAGGAAT
>JASFDH010000221.1:0-30578 GCA_036937195.1 Nidularia pulvinata | reverse complement strand
TTAGAAGGTTTAGATCATTGTGACAGTCATGATAAATGGCGGAATAAATTTGATGTGTTTGCTTGTCCGCAACTGTATTACTGTCGGCTCATCTTACCTGAGTGTAAGCATTAAATGGATGGTTCGGTTTGCGCGGGAGCTTCGGGATGTTCAGTGGAGATATGAAGCACCGATGAAACACAATATAAGTACCATGCACAATTGCGCCAATACGTACCATTAACTAATAAGGTGAAGAAGCCTTAGATTACCCCTGCCCGAAGCGCGTTCCCGTGGCCTGTGTGATATTAGAGCACCCAATTCCACGGAGGACACGACTGCTATGTGACTAGGGCTACTCGAAAGAAAGTCTCCAGCCAGTCGTCCACGTCAGCTACCTCATTTGATCATGCAGCAGAAACAGGAAACCCAGCCAGTCCTAGCTGTCCGTGATTATTCGAGAGCTATATTCCAATGAATGGGAGATTATTTCGAGGCATGAACAAGCAGTTATCGGAGCCCTGAGCCCTCGAGTGGGTACATGCAAGGTTAGTACTCACTCGGCTCAGGTGCAGGAGGTAACGCCCAGTGCAGGGTTGCTTATTTTTGGGTAAATGCTCCTCAGTCTTTGGCATTCATGACTACATCTACTAACATTCGCTGGGATTTCATGTCCCAGATATAGCTACCTAAGGATGGCGAGTCCTCCCCGCTACTGTCCTATTCCGTCGCTGCCAGCTGGGTACTACGTCACCACCAGTCGAAACCAGTTGCCATGTCCTACTCGAAAGGATCCACTGGCGCACCCGCTTCAACTGAATTATATTCTTTCACCTCCATCGTTCTTCCATCACTATGCCTGCCGACTCATCCCTCAAATTGGCACCTCTTGTTGGATTCGGGACACCATCCGCAGAAGGACATTCGCCTCAAGCAGAAGCACCGTTTTCCACCTCGATCCCAACTCATCATTCATCTTCCAGCACATGTTCACCTATGATTTCTGTTCACTACTGACGTTCTCTCGGCCACGACAAGCACACAATAGGTCTTCATACAGCACCATCACCCTTCGGTGCTTGTGCTTCTGTGTTTCATTCGATTAGGATAAAGATGTACGCCTTGGTATGTTATTCATGCATAAAAAGCAGTGCATTGGATCCATCTAACTTTCTCGGACAGTTATTTATCGTCGACAAGGGTGGAAAGGCATTTACTGCGTCCAGCCGTAAATCACGTGGTCAATCTCGTTCGTACAGGTTCGGATTCGTGCGCCACCAGCTATCCGAGAGTCTAGTTATGCACTGTGATGCCTCCGCTAATCAGCTATTTCCGCTTTCAATGAGTTTATTGCGTCCCAAGCCCAAACTCCCTCGCGCACCCCTCATCCTCTCAAAGTGCTCCTCAATACAAGCGCATGTCTGCTGGCTTGTGATGGGCCTCCTGCGTGTCGGCGAGTGATAACGACGACGAATAGAACAAGACCCAAGGGCTGACGAGCGCATCTTACAGCTTGATGGGCTCATTGCTTAACACAATACCTGACACCTGGGTTTTCCGATCACGATGTGTGACAGTATATCTGCATACCTACGGTATGGCTTCCACGGACGTCTTCATTCGAAAACGTTCTTTTGCTTCTCTGGTGAGTATTACCGTCTTTCTCATTGTCCCACTATGCTGATTTCTCCTTACTTTATTGTAGGTTACTGACACAAGAGGTCTGTGACACCCAGCCTTACACCTGGGCGTCCGCTTTGCCTCCATTACACAGCATTAACGCCAGGCCACCCTCCGACAGCCAATCCAGCGTCTGCGCAATTTTCATACCGAGAGCGACCATGGCTGGGGTGCATAGTTGCTCAATCAGCCCCCTACCCGCTGGCATCAGGGGGTGCAACATTTTATGTTCGCGCCAATTCCCTTACAGCTCCGTGCTTCGTCAACATGTAACTCCCTTCTCCCTTAACACCCTCGGCATTCATACCTCAGCGCCCGGATCAGCGCCACTCCTGTGCCCTGCAAGCTCTTCTTCATCCCCGAGTCTCGATGCAACCGCGGCATCATCAACCACCATCGTCGACCTCAAAAGCTGGCTTGCTATGGCTGCCACACCATCTCATCAAATTTCCACCCGCTGCATCAAGACCACGCAGCACTCCTCCCCGCTTCGGGCTGCAAGACGGCTTTCGACGAGGGGAACGATGGCGGCCGTTTTGGGATGGGTGCTGCGTTGTGGGCACTGAGAGGAAAGGCAGTGCACGAATAGGTGCGGAAAGTAACACAATAGGGGAGGCAGCGCAAGAGGGAAGCCAGTACAACGGCAGCACAAAAGGGGAGGAGAACGGGGGGAAAAGCAGCGAACAAACAGGGGACAAAGCAAACAAAAAGACCGTGTCTCTTACTCACCTGTTCGCGTATCTTCTCCAGCTGCACCTCCGCCCTCAACACCCTCCCCGGCGTCCATGAGTGCACCCATACTTCATTAAACTTCCTATCATGCAGTGGCAAGATACTCTCCGCCAGATCCCATTCCTGGGACGGAGATATGTCGAGCCACCATCTTGGGGTGTGGCGGCGACGAAGATATGCACGAGGTGGATGCGGTCGGCAGGGAGGGGCGAGACTGGAGCGGAGGCGGGGAGGAGCATCACGGGGAGGTTGGACAGGAAGTTGGCTTGTCTGTCCGAAGGGAGAAGGGGATTTATGATAGGGAGTACGGAAGACACGAGGACAAGGACACAATATGCACTGCTCCGGCTTCACGAGCCCCTGCGGACACATGGCAAACATCGTCGAATGGCCCAATCCCTCACCCCTCCTCTCGCTGCCTTCAACCCTGCCAACCTCAGCGTATCCACCAGCCTGCGATACTGTTGCTCCGCCTTCACCGCGTCCTGCTTACTGCTCTCGCCGCTCTGGGCGTTTGTTGCGCGGAATGCAATGACCAAATCAAGGTCGGGCGGGGTGTAGGGTCATCTCTTGCAAGCAGGGGGAGACGAGGGAGGCAATGAGGTAGAGAAGACAAGTGTGGGTAGTGTGGTAGCGGGAGATGAGTCGCGCGAGCGCGGGTGGGGCTGGGACTCGTGGGCTGAATAGTCTGGAGAGGAAGGAATGACGACAGAGCAGGGGGGTGACCGGGTTTGGAAGGAGGGAGGGCACGTGGGCGCTTAGGGTGACATGCCGGCGCAACGGACTTTGCTTCAGGTTTGCATCATCAGTTTATCGCCACCACCACCTTGGGCGCGACATGCTGCTGGCTATGATTTCAAGGAGATCTCTGCCGACCGCGCAGACATACACAATGACGACCATGGACTGCTTAGACTTGGGATATTAGTACACAGGCGCTTTTTCTCCAGAACTTGGAGAACGACGTCAACCTGGTCCATGGTGACTGGCTTCACCTCATATTCGGATATCCCTCGCATAGAAAAATCTTGTGCGAAGTAGGGGTCTGAGTGCTCTTAGAATGCGATAAATATTACGAGATGCATACTCGCCTTGGATATCAAGGGGCTCTGACAAAGAAAAACTGGGAATATGGATAGCTGCACACCTCTTTCACAACGGTTTTAGATGACCATTTAACACAACCCAGCTTGGACCTGCTACAGAACGCGAGCCTACGTTTTCATTCGCCCGACATGGCACTCACGGAGTAAATCTGCGTCGCCTCTTGAGCCAGGTCGCCTAGCGCAATTCCGAATCCACATCTCCGACCGGGAACACCTTGTCTCTAGCCTCTTACTACCACAAATGGCGGATTGTAAGCCTAACTCTTTCCTGTAGAAGCCGCTGCTGCAAGACAATATTCCTTGCCCCCCCCAGCCAGTGCTAATCTGCAGCAAATTCGAATCGCATTTGTATCGATCCTGCCCGGGGAGTGGATTGACTGGATTGTTATGATAGATCTGCTCCCAGGGGAAAGGGCTGCCTTCGTGCATACATGGCAGTACCTCGGTTTCGTAGAACTTATAATTCAACCTCCAGAACAAAGTGGGTTTTCTGTTAAGCTGCACTTGCATTTATCTATTTACTCTAGCTGCTGCCGATGGCCCGTGTCTCCTCATGAATTCATATCGGCGATTCAACGCGCTAACTATGGAATATTGGGCCCTCTTGTTAAAATAACGTCCAAGTAGGGGACAAAAAGTTATAAAGGTGTAAACGAGCGAAGATACAAACTGTACCTATGTTGTTTATAAGTAAATAAGTGAAACAAACTAAGTACAAAATACACTAAAGGGGACTAGAACTGTGCTACTTTAACTTGGTACCGGAGTCGAGTAACCGCCATCTTGCACAACATGGCAAGCTCGCAATTATCTCCAACACCTCTCGATTCTCGATTCTACTGTCTTGACTACATCGTAAGTGTTTTCATTCCGATACCCTCTACAGACCACATCTACTCTCATAAAATATGTCTAATACAAATACACAATGGTTTACGAATCTTTCGATCTCATCGGCCTACTATTCCGCATGTCATGGCATATCCACGATGGGCCTCAACCCACAATCTTATGACGATCCCCCAATATGTCTTGTCTTTGCAACCCGCGGGGAATTCTCTCTCTCCGCTCATGTCTCCGGGTTGATCAAATCCTCTTACACCAGGAAAGAATAGTTCTGCCTAGAACCATGTATGCTGGGTATCGATTCAGGCCCTATAAGCCGATTACACATGCATGAAGGAGCCTATGCCGGATGCTGGCCAGATGCTGGTGTTCGCACCCCAAACTCCGAGTGGTGAGTTCGCTATATCTCACTTGAGATCGGAATTTACGACGCCGATGTGCTTATTTTATTCTTTTCTACTCGACTATTAATTGACGGAAGTGTCGCTCGAGCTGAGCCCTTTCCATCTCTCCCGGGCTTCTGTCAAGTTGTTGTTTCATTCTTAAGTGGACCTCGAAGCTTGAGAGAGCTATGACTGGTCAGCCAACCCCATTTTCTAATTTCTTAATTTTATCAAGCTGGGCGAGGTTCCTTCCTTCCCATTCCACGACGTACCATCTAAGCACTAGTTATATATCCAGGCCAGAAGGCGAATTACCTGCTGCATTTTCTTCCTCGGATTAAGACGAAATGCGGACCAGCGTCGAAGAAGACCTATACAAAATATTCCAATTGAGCCTATATTCCATGCGCAGAATTGCACTAGTAGGTGCTTACT
This sequence comes from Nidularia pulvinata, assembly GCA_036937195.1. Classification (NCBI taxonomy): domain Eukaryota; kingdom Fungi; phylum Basidiomycota; class Agaricomycetes; order Agaricales; family Nidulariaceae; genus Nidularia; species Nidularia pulvinata. The sequence continues at coordinate 25,417 of JASFDH010000221.1, read as the reverse complement.
GCAAGGTCAGAATACAATCCTCGGCACGTGGGATATCTTTGTGCCGACTCGAGTAGTGATGTTCTGGCCCTGGCCTGGCCTGAAAGCTCCGGCCTTAGCCTGGCTTTGAGTGGCTCTGGCTTTCTGAAACCATAGGCCAGGCCAAAAGCCAAAATGCGAGCTTGACTTGGCCTGGCTTTGGCTCAGGCTCTGGGTTTCAGTACATATCCGGTAATTTGATTCTATACCATTATCAATCCTATTATTTAATTCTTTGCTGATTACTCCTATTGTATATATGTATTTCTGATTGTCTCCTCCCTTGGTAACTCTAGAAATCCATGAAATGACAGCTTTTACATGTTGAGCACAATGGTTGATTGGAGTTTTAATGGTCACAGACATCACCATGCTGCAGGGAAATGCTAGCATGCTGTCTTGGATGATATTCAAGCACTACTAAGCAAGATCAAATCCTTCTCGTCGAAAAGAAAATAGTCAAAACTCATGCAAAATTTCAATTTTTATACTGGCTTTGACCACCAGAAAATATATACAAAAGCCATGGCCTGAGCTCTGAGCTTTGGCTTTCAGAAACTCCAGGCCAGGCCAAAAGCGGTCCCAGGCCAGGCCAAAAGCGGTCCCGGGCCAGTGCTAAAGCTTTGGCTTGGCCTGGCTGGCTTTGGCCCGGCTTCTGGCCCAGGCCAGAAGCCGGCACATCACTAGACTCGAGGGGTAATTAATCATTCTCCGGAACAAACTTCCAGCTCTCACCGCTCTCACTGGGACCAATGTGCAACTGGTCTAGAATAAGTAAATCAGAACAAAGAACCACCTTGTCAGTCCTTCGGCTCGGACGAATAAACGCTGCTGCAAGACCACACTGTTCAACTGAGTTCGACATACCTCTCCAAGCACTTACACGTCGCGGCGCGTACTATTCTGTGGTTTTTTTCGTTCTACTTTTGAAAATGAGCGTGCAAAATACTTTCCTCTAACCCTCTTTTTCAGAAAATCGCCAACTGAATGATAGGCATAACTTGCAATGGATCCGCCGCGCACGGCGCACGGGCAAGTGGAGTCGCCAGAAGCTGTTGGCATGAGCATGATCTTTGTTTTTCCTTCCAGTGCTCTTTCCGGTTGTCCGAATCAGCTATACCTCGATGTTCGTGGGGGTATAAAATGTAGGCGGAAATGGCGAGTTATCTTCACTTCTCTGAAAGCAATCTCCTCAGCTCGAATATCATAAACCATGAAGTTCTGCTCCATCCTCGCCTCCGTCCTCTCTGTGTCCCTCCCCGTCCTGGGGGCGAACTTCAAGGCAAGCCCCATCCCCTACGCACCTATTTACCAAAGCCCTAATTTTTACTTTTGCCTTGGAAGATGAACGAATACCACGACACCAACTGCCAAGATGCGAGCTATACACACGACCGCGCGACCATCTTCTGCGGGGACATCGATGGGACCACGCACTCTGTTTATGTCAATCCAAGCTATGATAGTAGTGTCGTCTTCTGGAGGTATGTTTTAAATTTACCGGGAATTATTTAAGAGTATGTTTTGTTGACTTTTGGCTATGGTTGAACAGTGGCCCCGGGTGTAGCGGTACGCAGCTTTATAAGATGGCGGTGTCCAAGTCGGGAGAGTGCATCTTGTTGGGGGGAGAAGAACACAGTATGGGATTTGCGTAATGGAGTGAGATATGAAGACTCAAAGGACTTTGATACACATAAGATGTAAGATATCGAGAGATTTTGAATATAAGGCTGTTGTGGGTTGAGAATTTTGACCAAAAAATCGTGGAATTGAGGTTTAAGATGGTGCCCTTCCACTCGGAATGCACTCCCCGGATATATGCAATCGCAAATGCATAAACCCTCATATCTCCACAAAAAAAAAGCGACTGCCGCAAGAGAAACGATCAAATTCAAAACTTACGTGTAGAGTAGTCGGCGCATATTACCCACAAATTTGAGCGCACTGGAGCTCTTCACATACGATCAACCGCCACTCGCGTAGATGATAGTCCAATCCGAATAAAGCTACAAAGGAATGGTGACTGGAGCAATCATAGTCTGAGTTCGTTGGCAAAGTATGTTTTTGTAAGGAAAATGTATGTCTCACAGTAGTCGGCATTGATCCAGTAGGAGACCACGACTCCAGCGGCGAAATAGATGTTCCACTGATTGAGGAGGGAGCTGAGGAGGCGAGTGCAGTAAAAAAAATCTACGTTTTGCTCACCCATCAGAGTCTGCCCCATACAATGGCTCAAGTGCAAATTTCGAGAAGGAATTAGTGAAAACAGCACTGGGTGAGGCTCCTGGGTCAGCTAGAGTAGATTTATGTTGTTAGAAGTGGTACCTTGAGTGAGAAGTCACAGAGACAACTTCCTGCTACCGCAACACCCCCGAGATTAATTGCTGAGCAGCGGCATAACCTAATAATATGCAGCGTACACGACGATGCCTCTGCTGGCTCACCCCGTAGACAAAATCGACGCCAGCAGCCACATACGAAACACGAAAACTCGCAGGGCTCTAGGACACTAATCAGTCCCATGAACGAAGGGGCTCAACACTCAGCGAGCGGGATCAGCGTGCTGTACCGCGACATGCTCCTCAGAGCAATTTTCAGTCCGTGCCCTCAAATGTCCGCCACCGAACATAAAAACGAGCACCCACCTTCACGGAACCACTTTCAAACCATCACCCAAATAGAAACGCACACCAAAAAAAAGGAACATAGCATAGCGCATGAAGGTTGTATTTTTAGTTACACACCGGCCTGGCGCGACACCGACGAGGGGGAGGGCATGTGTCACTCATGGTACAGGTACGGGCATGAACTATAGGTGCTGGCTGGTCGAGAGATGTAGATAGGAAGAGGAGGGGAGCAAGGGGTGTTCATGCCTCGGTGGTGGTCTTGGTCCTCTTCTTCGCTACAGCGTTTTCTCTGTAGGAGGGAGAGATGGATTAGCAACGGGGTTGTGTAGATATTAGGGAGAGACGGCGGGCGGGGTTCGGTGAATGTGGGAAAGGCATAATCGCAAAGCAAACCTGACCAGAGAACCGAATAAAGCAGCCACCGGATCCCACCAGACCCGCAGAAACTTGCAAAACATGAAGCGGCCACCCACCTGAAGCCGTTCTTGAACTGCCTCGACACATCCTTCAGGTACTTCCTCCTGCCAGTACCGGTGGTACTCTACAGCGAATAGGCAGAGGCAGCAAGCCACTGGCGCACGGACCAGTCAGCGCTGATTACGTAAATAAAGGATCCACGCGGGCCGGGCATGCGCATTAGGATATCTCCACTGCACCGTCCCAGCTCAAGATCGATGTATACATAACACCATTCACCTGTGTGCTTGTTGGAAGAATGGGTGCTTGTTTACAAGCATTTCGGGATGCACTGCATTTCGCATATTTTTATTTTCCTTTTAGTTTACGTTTCTGTGGCTTTTCATTAATATCCTATTTTGTATATTCGTTTCAGATCTTATTGTATATAAATAGTCTACAATTGTTGTATGTACTCATCTATTTGCCCTCTCAAGCTCACTGAGGACAAACATGAATCCACTGCTTTGTGATCAACTACAAGGCATGCACTTTCATTTTAACAGCTCTGTCACCATGGGTTATACCTGAAATGAAGACTAATCTCTATAGGAAGAATCTACAACATCTCTTTCTCCTAACTCATCATCAAGCACACAAAGAATGCAGGTACTCCCATCAGCTCTCCTACCTGAGTTTCTGAATCTTGCCTTGGAAAGTGCATATCCTATCCAGAATTGTGTCAATCTGCAGAAATAGGAGGCTACCCAGAGGAAATCCACACTGAGTGCAGCACAAGCATGCCACACAATGGCAGCAGGCAATGCTCAGCTGCCCATGGCTCTGGAGTACAATAGTGGACTTCATACACAACCAGTTCATCTGGATTGAAGAGCTGCTGCATCACTTAGCAGTGTTGTACAAGTCAGCCTGACTGCCAGTCAGTGTAGTCAAGTCAACACAGTCATGCAAAGGTCACTGACTTCCTGACTATTGATTGACTAGACAAGCCAAGGCACTGGGTATTCCTGAGTTATATTTTTAATACATGATAGATTGCTGTCAGACACACAAACAATACACTCTATTGTAGCACAATGTCAAGGTTGTTCAATCACTCAGAGAGAAGAAAGTATGGGAGTAGAGACAATATATTGCTGGTGAGGAAATGACCAGCTCAAGACTGGTGTTCCTGGTACAAATGTGCTACCTATATACTAAACTACATGTGTTCTATGTGTGTAAGTAATGTCTAAGTCCATGCTGTATCTACATGTATAACATGAGTATTGTGCATGTAAGTAATAAGTGATCAGCTGCAACATGTGTATCTAATATAAAGAATGAAAAAGGATTGATATCCTCATGGTATACAGTAAGTGCTGGTGAATGCATATTGTACATGTGTTATCCATGTGTCCATCTAATCTATGATGCCATGTGTCATGATAAGATAAGATATCAAAAAAGAGAAAGAAATAAATCATGACAATTGCTATATGTCATATATATGATCTAATCCATGTATGTAGTTTGTACAGCAACTGTTAATTACTGTTATCCTTGCATATACATCATGCTGAAGTTGTGCAAGAAACATTCAGCTTAAATATGACCTACAAAAATTTGAATTCACACCTTACTCCTTTTGTTCTACCATGAGCAGCAAACAACTAAATAATCACCACTGGATATTGACAGACAGTACTTTCTAAACAACAACTCCAACAAGAATGCATGGTGTCTTGCATGCTTGGAGTATCATCACTTATTGCTTCAACATTCAGACATTATTAGTACATCTATTGAAGGCATAGGAGCTGTTACATCCACAATCTCTTCTGACATCTTCCAACACTCTCTGATATGATTTCTGATATTTCTGCCCATCTCCATTCATTGCTAAACACTGAACTATTGTTTTTATTATTTGATGCTCACAATACAATTACTGTCTCTAAGTACACTTCTGCTCAGTTATGCTTCTGCCCTTGTTTCTGCTACTTTTATTATGTGTCAAGGACTTTTATTATTCTTGTATCCATAGTATTGCTATTTCTGCTTTTATGATTATAATTAGCATTACTTGTATTTAAGTAGTTCATTTCTGTACTCTAGTCCTCAATTCGAATATTGACTATGATCACCCAAAGTCTTTTGAATTCACTTCCAACTCTCTGGTCCCTTCTGACCTGTCTTCTAGTTGACTTACCTCGACTAGTCTTATCTCACCCTCAACACTGGACTTGACTCTAGTTGTCAATATCTTGTTTACCTCCAATACATTTCTGATCCTGGTAATTATCTTCTGCTGTGTGGACCACTCACTTAAGTTAGAACCCACAAGAACTAGAAGGGCACAGCACATAAGCTGAAGCTAACAGTTCTTATCTTCAGCATTACAGTCAGAAATCCTTCTGACAATACTTCCAACATTTTTCCAATGTAGCACTATCAATACCTACAAACTCTAGTCCTTAGTCTTCCTTTTGGAATCAAGATCTGACAGGAGCAAGCTGCACAGACAAACAAAGGGAAGAACAGGGTACATATTTTAATTTCAATATTTTGTCTAAATACTGATTTAGACAATGGTGATTATTTTTAGCATTGATAAACTGCAAGGCAATGGCAGGAAGGCTGCAGCAAAATATGCTCACCCACCTCACTAAATGTAGTTATGTTTCACCAGAAGTCCAAGCTCATGCCCAGGAGGTGAGGAGACCTCCATTGCCACTGTTGTTAGTGGCTCACTCAACAAGTTGGCCCAGCATTTTTACTGGTAGTGCATCCACTTCCTCTACTCTATCTCCTTTGACATTCAGAAGCCTTGCCATGTCTACACCCCTTGCATTATTGCTGGGGCCTTCACAAAAATGACAGAGAACAGCTAGTTTTAACAGTGAAGTTGTACTTGCACCAGCATGGAGCCTATCTAAGCAGCAATAATATGGTGAAGACTTCTGCAAGCTTCTCATTGCCACCTGGTCTTCCTGGAATTTTGCACATAATCTGCAAGTGCACTTATTTTTTCAGAAATGGATTCCAGGTTCAATAATTCCAGACTGACAAACACTTTCCAGGCCAATACTCAATTGAGAGGTGGCCAAGGTGGAAGAGAAGTTGAAAAAGAAGTTGAAGGGGATGAAAGCAACATTTCAGACTGATGAATGGAAGAACAAGATCAAACAGTCAATAGTCACCATGATGGTATCCATTGAAATCTGAGGTGATGTTATTTCTTATCTAAATTATATTTACAGTGATACTTAATAACACACTATAGCCTTACTTGATGTGCACACATGATATTTCTATGCAACCAAAGACTGGAGAAGCACTTCTGGAGTTAGTTTGCAATGATATCAAGTGGAGTACAGAGATGTATGCACTTTTAATTAAGTGGAGTACAGAGATGTATGCACTTTTAATTAATGCAGTATGTTCTGATGATGGCAGAGATGCATGCAAGATGTAAAGGCTGCTTGGGAAACTTGTGCCTTGGCATATTGTCATCCTCTGCTGGGCTCATCAAATTAATCTCATTGTCAGTGATTATTTGAGTCTCAAGATCAAGTTTCTCAAATATGTTCCACAGGCATTGGAGGTTATCAAATGGACAATAACCATAGCCATGCTTTGGGACTATTTCAATGAGAACAGCAATTCACCTATGGAAAATTCCTTGCACTTATTCTTCCTGTAATTACTTGATGGACAGCTCATTACCTCTCACTCTGCTGATTTCTTGAGGTCTCAACATCAATGCAGTCATGTTGGTTAAAATATGGAGATGACATGATTACCTGTGTGGGCCCCCAAGCTGATGCACACAATAAAGCCAAAGTGATCCAGGCCATTGTACAAAATCTGCAGTTCTGAAAACAGGTTAGAAAGTAAATAATATTGATTACTTCTTTATCACAATTGAGTGATGCCATAATTTTTCTTTTAGAACATGCTCATATCTTGAACCACTTGCAATTGCAGCAATTATCACACAAGGAGCAAATACTTACCTCTACCATGTTCTAACAACCCTTGTAAATCTCTATCACATTTATTCCAATCTCAATATTGAAATGAAAGTTCAAGAGAAAATTCTTGCAAGCCTTGAAAAGCATTGGGCAGCTGCAGACCAGATTCCATTTATTGCAGCTGTTGTGCTTAACCCCTTTCTCTGTGGACAATGCCTCTCATGCAAAGATGTGGCTTTAATGCTGATTGGACTATGCAATATGATGAAATGACTTCATTTGCAAGTATTCAAGGTTGAGGTCAACTCATCCTTTCACAGAGCATTCATGGACTACCTCAATGGGAAAAATGAATTTTTGGTAGAGGATCTTGGACATGAGAATGCTAAAGCAACAGCTAAATTGGATGTCAGTGTTTCTATAATTGATTCAACACCAATTTTGTTTCACTGACAGAAATTCTAATTAGGGATGTGAGGTGGATCCAATTAAAGTATGGGAAGATATTGATACTGACAAAGAAACTAGTTGTAATTGTATTGTAAAGTTAGCAATCCATGTCCTCAGCATCATCACAAACCAAGCTGGCTGTGAGCATGCTTTCAGCCATATGGGACTTGTTCACAAAGGCATTTGCAGCAAGCTAGGAGTCAAAAAAGTTTGCCAAACCACTATTGTTGGTATGGATATTAAATGGTCACATATAAAAGCTGGTCTACTTCATCCTCAAGGTACACAGAATTTTTCAACTCCTGGTGAATCAGCATCAGGATTGAATGCTGCTGATCACTTGGATATTGATGAATCTGACTCTGATTTTCTGAATTTTTGGAACAACTCATTTCAGGTGCTCAGGCTGCTGATGATGGTGACATTAGCACAGTTATGGAAGATGATTATCTTCTGCCTGTGTCTATTGTTCCAATCCCATCACCATCAGCACCTCCACCAATTACCATCATAATTCTGACATCTACCTATCTGCTAACAAGTCAAGCTACCACAGTGACAAAGACCTTGATACCACTTGCAATTCTGTTTACCTACATCATGAAAAATTAATGTCCAAGATATTTCCAGAGATAGTTGAAACCCAGCTAAAAGTGTGACATTACCAATAAGTCTTACTATCTTATATAAGGTATTGCAAAGTTACTACCTATAATCTCTATATAACCTTTATTTCAAGGTTTTGATCTAGCAATACCTTAGTTTGTCTGAATTGTAGCATCTTATTACTTTTTGTAAACATAATCCTTTTGTATAATCCTTGCCATAATGGGATATAACTACAAGGCTATTTCATGCTTGCTCAGTATTCCAAAGATTGACAAGAAATACCAGATAATAGTGGGAATTGTGAACACCTTACCCCACTGGCTGACCAAAATGCAAAAGTCAGTTTGCTTCCTTGTACTCCCTACTTAGGATAGTGTGAGTTGTGAGCAAACTAAGTCATTTGAGGGAATATTATAAGTTGAATTGAGAATTGAGAAATCTAACATTAAATATTGAATTGTCAAGTGAAAGTGAAAGTTTCAGTAACATGAATAAAAAAAGTGTGTGTATGAGCCTACTAATAGCTGAACTACTATGGGTAAAAACATGTTTTTTGGGTATGGGAGGGAAATTTGATAAGACAATATAATACTTTACAATCATTGCAAGATGGCTTATAATTGTCATAAAATCAAAATATTTCACCTCTGAGCTTTTTTCAAATACTGACTCTCCTTGCTATTTTCACAAACACTATTGTGTCAGAGAATGCATTAAATATTGATATGCAATAAATATACATATGATACCAATTATTTTTCAGCTCAGCATAAATCTACCTATATAATCCTTGACCCATTTTTCCTTGTTTTCCTGATGTATCCAACTGACCCAAATACATCATTGAAAGGAATGGATGAATTTTGGAAAGGAGGTATTGATAACTTGGAGAATGAAATGATTGCATGTGAGTTACTCTCATTAACTGGGCCCATGGGCAAGGATGTCATACCCATAGCTCAAGCAGCCATTGTGAGCACATAGCATACATGTATGTATTATTGTCTAGAATTCTGTAGCTAAGACACTGACTGCCCCCTATAGTAATTTCTCACAAACCCTTGACTATGTGGTGACTAAAGTCAAGAGTCAAGCCATACAACTGCAGTCATTACAACATTGTCACTTAGGGGAAGTGCTGTTTAAGGTTTTCTCTTTACTGTGAGGCAATGGAAGATTCAGAAAGTGGTTTGTTGAACCTGAAGGTACCTGATGGTCCATGTGTCCAGTTGGAAGTTTGTGTACAATCCTGTGCACAGAGTTTTGAAATTACCTACAGAGTCTATTCCTCAGCTTGAGCAGCCTGCACCTGTACTTGAGGTGTGTAGGGTCAACTTTGATACTGATGGCCTGTGCCAAAGCTGCATTATTTCAAATCATACTGCTGCTCGATGGACCTGCATTCCCTGCCCCTGCAAGACCTCATGTGCCTCAGCATGACCTATATCCCACCAGTGCATATGAAAATCATTGCAGACTGGCTTGATACACTGCAGTACATGCTGCACCTGGAGCAGCTCAAACTCAGCAATGCCTTCTGCTCCTTCCACTCTGAAACATCTCTCATTTCTCTCCTTTCAGCCCTTGTGTATCTGCCTGTGCTTACCAAGATCAGTCTATAGGGTTCTGTCACCAGCACAGCAGCCTTCCTGGGACACATAACCTCTTCACACCTGTCATCCCTGAAGTTCACCATGCACTTCTTTCCCTCCAACACTGCCTCCTCCTTCTCTACCATGCTTACCACCATCCACAAGCATGTCACTGCCTGGCCTCATGCAACACACTGAACTCAACATCACACTTTCCTGTGCCATTGTGTGCATTCATAACCTTGCATGCACAGAGGACCTGACCAACAGCACACTGCATCTTGACATCAAGCACATCACACTGGATGGCAACATTTCCTCCAAGCCTGGGCCCTCTGAGATCCTTGGTAGCATGGGCAACATCCTACTTGCTGAGGATGCACTCACACCCATGAAACATCTCTGTGCATGAAACATCTGTGTTGAGCTCTGGAGTATACTGCTTGCAAGGGTCAAGAATGTGCTCCTTCACCATTTCATGGTGCATGGTAGGCACTTTGAGAGCTTCACTGCCATCAAGGACAGTGCAGTGCACTTCTTCATGCAGCTGAATGATGTTTTTCATCACCAAATTAGGAAGAATCCTGTGAGCCATCATGATGGCCACAATCCAGTGTAATCCACTGCAAACAGTACAATCTGATGCAAGATTTCATTGCAAATTATACTGTCTCAAGAGACATCAAGATTGCTCTTCACTTTCACAATCCCTGTAGTCATTTGTGAGAATTCTTCTATATGGTAGTATATTATGAGTATATATCACCTTATATGTTATGATAATGACTCATAAAAGTGCTATGATATCTGTAAGTGCTTGCATACTGAATATAATAATGAATTGGCATCATATTATTGAAAAAATATGAGATACTTGCATAAGTTGCATATCATCTCATATGGGTGCTACAGTGTCAATGAAATCTAAACTAAAATTAAAACTTCACTATGATCATGAATCTGCATCGTGCTCTTAACAAAATATGAGATCCTCACAAAAGTTGTTTGCCATCTTATATGCATGCTATGGTGTAAACAAAATCTAAACCAATCTTAAAACCAACCCCAATCTTGACAAGTATTACACTGATAAAGAAATCTTAGCCTGTGTTATAAACTGTCTACTACCTCAGATTGACATTATAATGTTAGCCAATTCAGTATTATTACTATAAACTGCCATGGTTCTGAATATGGGTTATGATGACCATAATTCTAGGTTCAAAAAAAGAATTCTAATTGCAAATTGAAATGATATATTTATTGTAATAAAATGCATATTATTCAGCATCTAAATCCTCTCAATTGAGTTGCATGTTGAGCAGCAAGCTTATTTTTAGATGTTGACTGGGTCACTCAAGAACCACTATGCAAACCAGATGGAAAAATCTGACTGGATGAATAACATTATCAGCAAGTTTTCAGTAGCTTTTATGAAGAATACAACTTGTTCCACCATGTAAGAAGTGCTGTAATAGACTGTTTCAATTCAGGGTCTGTATTCTCTTCAAAAAAATTAATTATGAAGTTATAGAATGCAATAAAGTCAAATCCATTATATGTGGTTGTCCACTGTGCAGCATCAGTGAGGTTAAAAACAAGCTGAAAGACTGCCACAATATGAGCATGATGTTAAGCCAGAGGACCTTGAGCTTACCTGAACTGCTGTATAGGCAATTGCTTAGGGTGTGACTTGATTTCCCATGTGGAGATTGTCAGCAACAGTCTTTTGTTTAGATGTAGATGTCATCAAATGCATTAGAGTCGATGAGGGTGGGTAGTTCTCTGAATCCCAGGAAGAAGAGGAAGAAGTGAAGAAGAATTTGTATAGCTAAATTGCTTAGTCAGATTTAAACAAATTGAGGTAAAGCTAAAAATATTACATACCTTTACAAGCAATTTACCCTTTAAATAACCTTTTTTGACATTTTCAGGATCAGCAGTACCATTGGCATAGAGACATCTAAGGAAATAACTTGTTGCAAAATCATACTCTTTGTCCCCTGCACAAAGTTTTGCATGAACACTAAAAATAAGTCACTTGAATCAGCATTTATGGTAAAGGAAGAATGATGTATCATGATGAACTCCATGTCCTCCTAATCAAATTCAATACCACAGAGATAGCATCCTGTTGTATCATGTTGAAGGCCATGACCAATACATGTATTTGGATCTAGTAGATCTTTATCTCATGGAAGTTTACTGTTTATCCATGTTGCAAGAATTGCTCAGGCCTTGTGTGAGTCGTCAGCACAAGCATCATTGGCCCCTTCCTGCAGCTAGATCCAGCCTTCAGCAAAAATTAATAAATTCAAAGCTAGCAACATACCAGAGAAAGAAAATTTTGGAGATCCTGAATGTCTGAAGAGCTATCATCCAGCTTATTCTGTAGACCAGGGACAAGATCAACAAGCAAGAGGAAAGAAGTGTGGCAATATCAGCACCTGGGAGCACAAATAGATTACATAAGCAAAAGCCATTCCCATACAACCATGGAACATGCTCTTCCTTGATTGCAACAAGCTTCTTTGATGGTAGTTGGTCCAGAGGCAGCATTGCTTGGTGTTAGTGGTTGGGACATTTAGAAATACTAAGCCAGAGTTTAGGGGGTTTGTTCCTTTCTTAAATTTACTGGTTCTCTTATTCAAATGTTGACCTTCTGTATTATTCAGCATTTCTGAACAAGAGGTTGCAGGAGGCTGTGCTTACCATCCCCATTTCTTTGGCCTGCAAAATGTCACCCCCACCCCCCACCATGCTGCCCCCTTCCCTCTTGCTAACAATAATTTACCAGCATATAAGGTCAGTGATAATTTTGGGAGATTCTTATGTAACATGACTGACATACATATCTTCTCTTTCACCATGCACAACTCAGACAAAGAGCTTAAGCCATTCTCAGGCACACCATTGCCTCATCCTTTGCTGTCTACAGCTCCAACCCTCAAGCAGAAGAAGGCACCATTGACTTCCCTACAACCAGATACAAATAAACCTAAGTTATCATTGCCTGACAAGGAGAACATTGCTACTCATTCCCCTTGTGTCAGTGCTTTGAAAACTGATACCATTGTTGCAAAGTAAGTCATCTACATTTATTACTGACATGGTGCCAACATTGACAGATTTAAGGCAACATGAACCATTGGGCATCCTTGATTTGCAGATAGAATCACAGGAATGGTTCTCACAATTAAATCACCACTGTACATATTGCAAAATCTATTGCAACAAACACATAGTCCTTGTTGAGGAGCATGCAAAGCTTCAACAGGAGCATGACAAGTTATGACAGGAGCACAGCAAGCTATGACAGGAGCACCACAAGCTGCAACATGATCAGGAGACAGTTCATCACCAGTATAAACACTATGCTGCAGTTAATTTAGAGCAGCAAGAGAAGATGTGACACCTCTTCAAGAAGTTGTGCACTGCAGAGCATGACTTCTCCAAGTTGCACAACTATGTAGAGTACAAAGCAGTGAAGTTGATTAAGGCTTCCAATGGACAAGTTGATAGGCTAGACTCATAGGTTACATTAATAATGTATCAATGATATTTGTTGTTCTGTGTCCACATAATTGGGCTGGCCTATTCCTCACTTAAACTATACAAGTGCTTTTATGGCTGGCAAGTAGTGATGAATACTTTTAAGCAAGAACACGATCACACAACCTTTTTGCTATTGTTGCCTTTCAACATTTCATTAGGCAAATACAAGGGTAACCCTTGGGTATCCTAAAGTCTACTCATACCTATACCCATGCCATACCTGTACCTGTGCTGTACCCATACCCATGCTGTATCTGTACACATACCTTGTCAAGACAGTCAGACAAGCCAATCTCATGCACAACCTCAGTGCCATAGCCAAAGGCCTTTGCCACCACAGCCTTGACACTGGCTATGCTGCTGAGATGGCCAATCACCCAATCACCATGCCCCAGCTTTGCCTGCAGCTCCATTGCCTCTGTTAGTTTTCCCTTGTCATGCAGATCCCACAGCTGCCTATAGAGCACTGGGACAATATTCACCAGTGCTGCAATAGTGCCTGAGCTCACCATGAGGAGCCCATGCAGAAATGTGTCCGATCTCCCAGGAAAGATGGCAAACTGCCCCTGGGGGACACAGCTTGTGAGGTGGTGGATCTTGCCAATATTCCTGCAGGAGAGCTTGGTGATGACAATGTACAGGTGCATGGAGAAGGTGGTGAGGATGTCAGAGTCAAGGTCAAGCCTGGCAGTGATAGTGGGGAAGTTGTAGATCATCATTAGGATGGGGGACACATTGGAGATGGTGTGGTGGAAGCAGAGGATGAGCTCAGGGGTTATGTTCTTTGCCCAGGTGAAGGGGGTGAGCATGAGGGCATGGAACATGCCAGCAGCCTTTACATCAATACAGAGCTGGATGATCTTGCAGGTGGACTGTGTGCCAGTGCCAGCAATGACAAGGGCGTGGGGGAGGCTGTTGTCATCCAGTGTCTTCCACATGAGGGTGATGGCATGCTTGTGCTCATTGTGGGAGAGGTGCCAGTGGTGGCTGTTGCAGTGACCATCACTGTCGACAGATATGTGCAAATTCAGCTACTGCAACTGTCACCAGAAATATATGAATACATATGTTATCAATGACCTTTGTGCTAACCCAGATGCTAATGTAGGTAGTGAGCTGGATGATTGCACTGAGCTGAGTCATGGTAACAAACATAGTCTCAGTTTGCTTCACAGTCCATTTTTTGTGTACCCATGAGTCTGCAGGGGATATTAGTGATTTGTAGCACAGAGTGGTCTGCATGCACTATGAAATCCAGGTCCACAGAGCCCCTGCTACCTATCTTAGTTGATAACACCAAGTCCACATCCCTCTGATAAGGGAAGGGGCATACAGCACCAAGTCAGAGGCATTGATAAGGGAGATAGCCTAACAAAGTGACCAACTTTGTCAGGCAAGTTGAGAAAAATAAAATAAAACTAATTTACTTACTTTGGTGAGCTGCTAGGGCTTGCAAGGTGTAGATAGATGACAGCAAGTGGTGAGATGGTGAAAGCAGACAAGGTTGAACAATATCAACATTGTCTACCATCATTTTCAGAAATTTCCATGTGTGAACCAATTGGCTGACAAAGGCAGCCTGCATTAATTTGTTATCAACATTCTCACTTCATTTGCATAGCATACAGGTAGGTGTGTGTTGAGGGTATGTGAAGCTCTACCTGCACCTATGCCTGACAGTACCCATACCCACAACCTGCCTGGGTATGGCTGACTGGTGTATTAGCCTACATTACATTAATTTAAATATAACTCCTTGGGATTACTTTTGGGGGAGATTACAAAGCAAACTGATATCCCTCTACAATATTTGGGCCATGTCAGAACTTAGCAATAGATATAACATTGTGCTGACAGAGAATGTAGGGTTAGACAACAAGTCACCACATCCATGACAACTGAGCATGGGATTATCCTGCTGAGCATAGTTGTTGCTGTAACTGTGTTCCTCTGACTACAACATTCCTTCTCCTTGTATGCACATGGCTTGGAGCCTCTCCCTCTTCCACTTCCATAATATACACTTCTTCCCCCTGTTATTCCTTCTGCTTTCTCTTAAAATGCTTTCATGTTCACCTGGATGCCTAAACAGTATGAAATCATGTCAAAAACTGGCCTTACTCTGTGCTGAAACTCATGCCCTAGCTATAAACAACAGCTTCAACATGGCCTGGAGCTGCAGAAACAGGTAGCAGAGTCAAGGAAGGGCTCCAAAACATTCAAGCACAGGAAATTGGCTGACAATGCATTGATGTTGAAGGTGAGTATACCATTGTGCTCACAGCACTTCATTTACCATATTCAAACAGCTAATCCTATACATATATAAAGAACTTGCCTACCTACCTAAGCTCTTCTATGCAAGTGGAGGGGTCAGAGGATGATATAGCCATGTCCCCACTACCACTCCCTGCTGCCTCTCCCCTGCCACTTCCTGCTCTGTCATCCCCACCTCTTCCACATTTCACAGCCAGTGGTTGCCCTTCACACACCTATCAGTGTCCAGCCTGCTATTAAGATATGCTTCCTGAAGCTCCTGTTCCTGCTTCAGAGAGAGAACCAGAGTCACAACCACTTCTCAAATGTGTTGTGATATTTTTGTGCAATTGATTCACTACTGCAGCCTACTCATTTGGGTTATGGAGAGAATATCTCTACCACCCTTCTTATGATCCTGACTCTTGCATAGAGCAGGAAGATCTATATCACAACCACTCAGCACAAGAAGTCAATGTTGAGACCAACAATGTGGAAAATGACATCTCTGAGGATCCAAATATTGCAGCCAGTTCAAGTGGATACCAAAATCCATCTGTAGAGCTGGTGATGGACTGGAGCAACAGTGGCAGCATTAATAAGTCTGCAGCAGAGATTAATTGACTTGTTCATGATGTTCTCTTACATCCCAACTTCCATGCCAAAGATTTGAAAGGGTTCAATGCACAATCTGAAAACCAGCAGGCTGATAAAGCAAATGCAAAATCATCCCTCCTACAAGACTTTCAGGAGACATCCATTGACATTGACATCCCATCTGGCAGCAAGGATATCCCCTCACAGAAGTTCCCAATTTCTGGGCTTCATTATTGCAAACTCATATCACTTGTCCAAGCTGCCTTTGCTGATCCACTAGCATCACAGTATCATCTATCACCATATAAACTCTTTCACAAACCTGCAGATTCAGAACAGGGACCTGAACATGTATTTTCAGAACTTTATGATTCAGATGCCTTCATCAAGGAGCATGACCAAGTACAGTGAGCATCTCTACCACCAGGTGATTCCAACTGCAAACAAGAGAAAGTAGTGGCTGCTCTAATGTTCTGGTCTGATGCAACAAGTTTGGCACAGTTTGGGACTGCAAAACTATGGCCAATCTACATGCTTCTTGGCAATCTCTCCAAATATGTTTGTGCACAGCCAAACTCAGGTGCAACAATGCACCTTGCATATATACCATCTCTTCCTGATTCACTTCAAGACCAATTAAAGGGATTTCACTCAAAGTGGACCACACAGAAGAATGATATTTTGACTCATTGCTGAAGAGAGTTGATGCATGCTGTTTAGACACACCTGCTGGATGATGAATTTCTTGAGGCCTATAAATATGGAATCATCATCAAATGCCATGATGGTATTGAATGAAGGGTCTATCCAAGAATATTTACATACTCAGCAGACTACCCCAAAAAGTAAGTTTATTCAGCATTATATTTTTTATTAATATATTCAATATCTGAGTCTGACATTGGTGCAAACAGGGTTATATTAGCAACTGTGGATGATAAGGGTCTTTTTCCCTGTCCTCAGTACCTTGTGCCAAAAACACAGCTAAATCAAATGGGTACAGTCAATGACAAGAAGAGACAATTTGATCAAGCATGCAAATATCTGGCATGGTCTGTAAATTGTGCATGTGAGTTCATTTACAAGATGGGCCATGGGATCAGTAGTGCTGCTGTAGAAGGAGTTCTCAAGGCCACATCATCAGTGCCTACTGTGGTAAGCATGTTATTCATACATTATTTTGAAGTATGGTCTAAAATTGCTTTGCAGAATGCATTTGCTACACAGCTAGGTGATGGCTTTGAGCCATCTTCAATGCTTGTTGTTGATCTCATGCATGAATTTGAGCTTGACATCTGGAAGAACCTTTTTACTCATCTAATTCATATGCTTCATGCTGCATCCCCTGGTGGCCAGCTTGTGGAAGGACTGGATGCAAGGTGGGTTTTATTATTAGAAATATAGCTAGCTCTTACATTCAAAGCTAGATTTTGACAAACTCCAACATTTGGATCAAGCACAATCTGTATTTTTTCCAATAATGCATCTGCTATGAAGAGGCTGGCTACCAGAGACTTTGAGGATTTACTCCAGGTTAAGATTTTTTTTTTTGGCTGTAGCTTGGAGGACTAACATGAAACTCCTTAGTGTGCTATTCCTGCATTTGATGGCCTTTTTGATGAGCCACATAATCAGCATATAATGAAGCTTCTGTACTGAACAGCTGAGTGGCATTCCTTTGCAAATGTCAGGCACACAAATAATACACTTAATAATGCAGTGTCAAGGTCATCAAATCACTCTAGGAGAGGAAAGGGTAAGGGGAAAGGGATGAGCACTGTATTGCTAGTAGAGAAACGACCAGCTCAAGACTGGGGTTCTGAATACAAACAATGTAACTAAATACTACCTAACTCATGTACTATGCATGTACTACTCATGGCCTGTGCATGTAAGTAATGTGTCATGTACATGTGTATCATGCATGTAAGTAATGATTGATCATAAAAGAAGTGTTGACCTCATGAGCACAGTTGCCTCATGATATCCATGCAGTTGTCCATGTGTTATCTCCAAGATTAGATGTCCCTATCATAAGTCCAGAAGATAAGATAATGATAATCATCAAAAAGAAAAGGCAAATTCATGACAGCAAAATTATGTCTGCACACAGACAGCACATTGGTGCACCTAGAACAATTGACAATGGAGTTTGGTACCCTTATGCAGCAGTTCCAGGACTTCAGCTGCACTCAATTCAATACAATTGAGCTTCCTAGAGAAGCTAATGCTTGAAATTGTCATACTCAGCAAAGGCAAGCATCCACAACCCAATGTCCAGCAATAGCCCCAAGAGCTTTGTTAGCATCTGAGCCTGCTTCTGTATCACAGGCTACATCAACTGAACAAGTTCCATGGACACATGCAGTGGCTCTAACACCTCAGACTACTCCAGCCCAGTCCAGTACTGCTTTGACCTTTGCACCAAACCTGCCAGCTCCAGCCCATGAGCCTCCTGCAGCCTCTGCTCAAAAGCCAATAAAATTCAATCTTTCCACATACAAATACCATGCATTAGGAGATTATGTCCAAATGATTTGAATGTTTGGTGGGACAGACTCTTACTCTACACAACTTGTATGTGCTGACTCTTTCATCTCCTTTATGTAATTCATTGCATTGACATTTTACATCTTCTTTAGGGAGAATTAGCACATAGTCTGGTAAAATGTTTGTATGGTCTAACCAACAAACAATCTGCAACAGGACAAATTGGCAAGCATGTTCATAGGCTTGAAAAGGCTTGTCTGTCTGCAGAATGGAGACATTTTCTAACCTCCAAAGCACCTTGGCATTCTGCCATTCTCAACACAGAGCAGGATGATGACCTCAATGACCAAGGCTCACATTATTATATCTCACAGTCCAAGAATGACCATGTTAATATGTTCTCTCTAGTCCAAGGAAATGGTAATGATCCAGCATCCAAGGTGAGCACTATTTACCCTATTGATTACATTATCAACTCACACCCACCTCCACATAGCAATTCATACCAAAATTACAAGACCATATTCTTGGTTGATTACTTGGGAGGGAATTTGATGGTGATGCCAATGATGAATTCACTCATGAAGACAGAAATACAGTGTGTATAGCTTCAAACAAGCTTTACCATGCTAAGACTCTACAGATCAACTATACAACATATGATATTCATCATGACACAGATGTGGTGAACCCACACTTTCATCCTGATATCATGGTGCAATCCCCAGAAGCTGGAGAGAGAGCAGAACCTTACTGGTATGCCCATGTTATTGGAATTTTTTCATGTAATGGTTTCAACAACTCACCTGAGTGCACACAATTGATCAATCCAAAGTATGGCATTCCTCTGGGTATGGTGGTTTGGTATTGAACCAGGCTGCTATTGACATGGCTTTCAGCAGGCTCAACTTCCTAAGATAGGTTTTGTGGAATCTAGTGATGAGTATGCTTTTGGCTTCCTAGATCCAGCCCAGGTCATTTGCAGCTGCCATTTGATCCCAATGTTTAGTGCTGGCTGTACAGAGACCTTGCTGCCATTTTCAGAGTTAGCTGCTCATATTCTGAATACAAAAGATGATGATGACTGGGTGAATTTCTATGTGGGAATGTAAGCCCTGATAGTATCTCTGTATTTATGTTCCATTAATCCCAAAAACTTTCTCAACAGATTTGTAGATTGTGACATGATGATGCAGCATTATGGTGGAGGTGTGGGCCATGTCAATAACACCCCATGTATGTCTGATATGAACAGTACAGATAACATGGACAACATGCAAGAGGACAAAGAGGACAGCCCTCAGAGTCCTGGTGAAGAAATTGGACTGGATGAAGGAGAGGAACTTGAAGATGGAGAAGGGCATGAGAATGCTGAATCAGATCCCAAGGATGATGGCTATGGAAGCTTGTAGATATACAATTATTCACAATATTTATGGTAGTGTTTTTGTTGCAAGAGCCTTGAATGGGGATATACAGAACTTGCATGACACAGCTGATACCATGTTGAATACTGAACAAGACTCAGATAATAGTAAGTAGTACCTCAGGTCAGGAGACAGTTAAAGTAAAATAGAGTTCTCAGTGACAACATAGCAGGAGAACGATGCTATATTAAATACCTAAAGTAAAATAGAGTTCTATATACTGGTAAGTAAAGTGGAAACCAATAACAAAAGTGGGTGCACATACCTCAGCAATGACATAGCAGGAGAATGACACTGAGGTGTTATGTGTCACAATAGGTAGCTAATAGTCCAAAATTGTAACTGAGTTTGAATTATGTAAGGAGTGAATAAGTCTGTATATATGTATCTAAATGACTATCTACAATATCCATTTCTAACAACAGTAACATCTACAAAATTATGCTGAGCTTGCAATTAGCTCACAGTCACACTACACTTGTCATATACATCTCTGGTTGACTCACACATCCAATAAATACCATGTAATACCTTAAAATCCTTCAATGAACCTGATACCAACTCACAAGTGCTTGTACATTTTACATTAATTTACAATCCCTATAGAAGCCTGCTGACCAACTCACAATCTTCCTGCAGCCCTTGTATCAGTGGTGTGCAATAGTGTAAGCTGTGTTAATCTGATTCTGAGGTGGCAATATAACGAAGATATGGCATTGTTATTGTAGAGGCAATGTGGGCTTATGAAGCTCTTGTAATGGCCTTGCAAGGCCAACAAAGGCATTGCCACTTGAACCTGAACTCCCACCATAGATCACCTTCTCATGGGTATAGAGTGAACCATGGAAGGTGACACAGGAGAGTTAAGACTTTGAAATAGCAATAATACAACCAATGAAAGACACAAGGAAGAGTCCTCAGCCAGAGGCCAATATAAAACAAGCACACCAGCCCAGGACACCAGGAAAACCCACACAGACTAAGCCAAAGGAGGGGGATCCTGCCTCTTGAGATCTACAATCAATGCCATTAGAGAAGGCACTACAGAGTTCGTGAACACAGTATGCAAATCACCTGGGAAACTGAAGCTGAAAAATCCATCCCAAACCAGAGAAGCCAACCTGGGAACCAGGAGAGAAAACACCAACTCACCCACTCTGACTACTACTACACCAACTCCTCTGAGCCCTAGCACCCCCACACAACAATACCTGGCCATTCCAGTCTTGCTCTCCTAAGACATCTTTGGAGGACATGGAGACATTGACATGACTGCAGAAGGCAACAGGACATCCAGCATGGAAGACTACCACTCAAGAACATACACCCAAAGTATCAACACCTCGATTGCCCAGCAAGAATACACCCTGAAGGGACAACAAGACCTACTCGAACACCACCTCAACTCATCCACACATCTCTTATGAGTGTGCAGCTGACCTGACAAACTGGAACATATTTGCCAAGACCCCGAGATCATTGTCCTCCTAAACCAGTTAACCGACACCCTACTTGGGACTCCATTCATCACCTCCCAATGCCAATTTGCATCCATTAAGTCCTCTCTCAAGGACATGGCCCAAGCCCTAGCAGCTGTCACAGGAAGACTCAACACAGTCTCTGCAAAAGTTGACAACAATGCTGATCAATCATCCCTCATAGCAAATGAGGTACTGACCAAACTGACAAACATTGACAACTCAACCAGGAACACTGCCAACATGGCAGAGGAGGCAGTCTCAACCATGAAGGCCATACATTCTGAAATTGCCAAAACTGCAACAAAGACAACTGAACCCCCTAACACAAACTACAACCTGCAGCACCACCTCCAAGAATCCTTTGCAATGGGCCCAGTATACAAAGCACAAACAAAGGCACAAATGCTGGTGCCAAAAATCCCTGCCAAACTGACTGCAGCTTACCACCCCACCCACCTAGCAATCCAGTTCCTCCCCGATGGCACAAACCCAGAACAATGCATGAACAAAACCCAGATCATACACATGGTGAACACAACATTAGCTGCCCACAAAGACTTGAAGGAGATTGTCATGGTTGCAGCCTCTTATAACAGACAAGGAAATCTCATCCTATCAACCCAAACAGACCAAACTGCAGCACAACTACTTGCCCACACAGATAAATTCCTACACCTCATCTCACAGGGCCATGTCACTATCCCTAGAGAAGACAAACAATGATACAAGGTACAAGTAGACGGAGTCAGCACAGGAGCCATCCCCATCAGCAGAATCAGCAGCATACCCACAGCAGACACCCTTAACCAAGAGCTTACAGCATGCAACCCCATCTATGCTAAAGCAAGGCCCCATATAGTCTCATTACCAAAGTGGATGTGCACAACAGAGGAACTATGAACAATATCATGCTCATTGATATACTTTGCAGTAGATGACAAACAGATTGCAAAGGAGATACTTGCCTCCTGGTCCCTAGCAGTCTTTGGCTGATACTGCAATCTCTGCACATTCCAAGACTGCTCACTGGTAATCCAATGCAAAAAGTGCTGGGGCTGGAACCACTGCACTGAAAAATGCTCCAACTCACCCAGCTGCTGCCTGTGTGGCAAAGACCACAATGAAGAGAAGCATGTTCATATGCACTGTCTGGAATGTGCCAAACTACTGGAAATCAGAGTCATGGACACAGACAACAACTGGCACTGCACACATTTATACTGCTGCACCAATTTCATGACTGCAGGCCAAGATGACTCAAACCATGCTGCAGATGCACAGCAATGCCCTGAATGCCTAGCAAAATATGGCACAGCCTGGGAGAACAAACAGAAAGCCCAGAAAACAGAAAACCCGTGGAAGGTAGTACCAGCATGATCCTGCCAGAGAACAGGGAAAGGGAAGCCAAAGGAACCCTTGCCCAATACCTTTCCCACCCAACAACACACCAACAGATTCAACCTAATTGAACCCAGAGTGGCAGAAGATACCACAAGGACCCCCACTGCTAACACCCCTAGCTGGGCTGATGAACTATTTGACAGCACAGATCACCTGCTGCCCCTGATAGACCCCCAAGACACACACAGAAGATGAATAATACACCAGAAAATAGAATCCAATTCTGCCCCATCTACATAGGTTAACTAAATGCCCAATGAAAGAAAAATGTAATCATTCAACTTCTAAACTACCACACTAACCAGTTTGACATCATCATAGTACAGGAACCTGCCTGGGGATTCATTGGCCAAGCCAACAGGAAGGACATACTAGGCCCAGTGACCCTACAAGGCTGGGTCCTGATCATCCCAACCCCCAATAAGACAGACAGCCAATGCCCCCAGACCATGACATACTATAAACCAAGGCCAGATTTGGAAATCACCCTCTGCACTGACATCCTCAAAGACAGAGACACCCAAATACTTGATATAAAACAACCAGGCCATCTCACAATAACACTCATCAATATCTACAACAACACCCCAGCAAAACACAAATGTATTCTAAACCAGCTCTGCCTCCGAGATGACAATTGGTCCAACCCCTCCATCATCACAGGAGACTTCAACCTCCACCATACCCTCTGGTCCCGAGGAATTATCCCCAAGGATTCTCTAACAGAAAACACTGTAGACTGGCTAGCAGACAAAGGCTTCTCCCTCCTAAACAAGAAGGGGGAAGTCATGCATCCTGCCTGCAATGCTAGAGAGCACCCATCAGTTATAGACCTCACCTTTGCAAATGGCCCAGCAATGACATCAGGGATAGTACATGACTGGGTAATAGACCCAATGATAGCATTTGACTCTGACCACTTCGGAATCTATGAAATACTGCCTCAAGAAAACAGACCCAAAGGAATGGGCAGAAACCATTGCAAACAAACTCCATTCTGCAGAAATTGCCCTCCAACCCCTATGCAGAGACAACATGCTAACACCAGACCAGCTAGATGCCTGCAAAGAAGCCCTCACTTCAGCCATAATCTGCACAATGGAAAAAACAGGAAAAGAACACAGACCATCAGCACAGGCATAAACCATGGTGGGACAAGACACTATTAGAGGCAGTCAAGCATGTTGCAGAAGCCTGAAAAGCCCAAAGAGACCACACTGAGCTCCACACAGAGTTCAACAGAGTCATTTGCACAAACATTTGTCGAGCCCAAAACTACTTCAAATGCCTATGTAGAAAGAAGAAAAAGGACTGGATCATGGACAGACTCAAAAAGGCCACCAAAGACGACATCTGGGACTTCCAGGAGTGGTCAAAGGGAACATGTAACTACCCAACTCCCCCAATATCATGAGGCCCAGACAACCCAAAAGCAGTCACTCACCACAACAAGTGCACTGCCCTTTGTGATGAACTATACCAACCACCCCCCACCCTAGCTGAGGAATTCCACCCAGACCTAGAGAACTGAGCTGATGCTGACCTACCATATGTCCAGATCACAGTAGACAAAATCAATGAGGCCCTGAGCTCCTCCAGCTCTAACTCAGCACCCAGATACTCACTAATATTGTACCTGGCACTGAAATGGACATGGAAAGAAGAGATAGGCAACCTTTACATAACTGCACTACTCCAGAAGTGTCTAGAAACAGGATACCACCCCTGAGCATGGCAGCAAGCCATTGCAGTTGCTCTCCACAAACCAGGAAAACCTGACTACTCCAACCCCAGGGCATACTGCCTAATCACACTACTTGAATGCATGGGAAAGATCCTGGAGAAAATCATTGCTCAGAGGCTCACATTCCTGGCTGGTAAGTACAACTTGGTCCCAGCAAACCAATTTGGAGGCTGCTCAAATAGCTCAATGTCGGATGCACTCCTGGCCTTCATCAATGACATACACTGTGCATGGAACCACAACCTAGTCACATCAGTGCTAACATTCAACATAAAGGGATACTTCAACTTTGTAAACCATGACTGCCTCCTCTACAAACTCTGACACAAAGGGATCCCCTTGGAATATGTAAGATGGGTTGCCAGCTTCCTCAAAGACCATGAAGCAGCAGTCTGCCTTGATGGGAAACAGGGAGAAATGAGCCCAGTTCAGAACAGAATACCACAAGGATCACCAATCTCACCCATTCTAGCAGCATTCTACACAGCAGAGCTCCTAGAGATATTCTCCCCTAAATCACGCAACAAAAAATCACCAATAGTGGACAAACCAACAGAAGTCCACCTCTTCATGTATGTAGACAATGGCAAGCTATTCATATCCTCAAAGAGCCCAGATACCAACATAATACTACTTAAATCTGCCTACCAGAGAGCAGATGAGTGGCTCAAGCAAGCAGAGCTCTCCCCAGACTTCACAAAACAGGAACTAATGCACTACACCAGATGAATCAATTGAAGCAAAATTGAGTATAAATGATGAATGATTGAGTTTAATCATGTTTCATTCCAATCAAT
>JASFDH010000220.1:0-30659 GCA_036937195.1 Nidularia pulvinata | reverse complement strand
GTCCCCTGCTCCAAAACTAGACAAAGGCAGTGAACACAAAAAAACTAAAGTGGTCTATTGTTCTTTAATTAGCTGTACAGCCACAGACAGACAAAATTGACAAAAAAAAATAAACTTTTAGTATTGTTTCTGGAAATCATTGGAATTGATAGAAACCCACTTAAGGAGCTTCCTGACCAACTTTCAGCTCATTCTATCAAGCCATTCCCTTTTAAATTATCATTCAAGGAATCTGTACCTCAAAATATTGGCCAAACCCTTGAAAAAATCAATCAAATCATGAAAAATAGTGCAATTGCTTTCTTTTTTGAAGAGCAGAATGGTTCCAAAGTTTGGCAGACTTTTCACAAGCCATTTTCCACCAAATAAATTCCCAAATTTCACTTTTCCTGCTGGAAACCATTGATTATTCTTTGTATGTCTAACAAGAAGAGAAAAATTACTGGCCTTTGAAATCAGTTAAATTACAAACCAGGTCTCAATGCTCAAGACCCTTATCAAAGAAGCTGGCCATGAATATATCTTCCTCCACTGTGAACTCAATCTAATTGAAATGGTAAATTTAATTATTCCATGAACCCCCTTAAAACTAATGTTTCACCCTTCAGTACTGGGGATGGGTCAAGTACCAATATCATCAAGTCCAGAAGAAGATATTTGAGGACACAAAGCAAGTGGCACTTGACTGCTGATGTCATTCAGAGGTTCATTAATTGTTCCTGGCAGTTTATGGAACTGAGCTCTGTTATCCTTTGCAATCAGAAGGCCATTGCAATTTCCCAGCATGCAATGATGCACCTGGATCCCATTGTTCACCCAACTTCAGTACTTAAAATGTCATTGATTTTGGTCAAAAATTTGGCCAATCTAAACAGCTCATGGGAAAAACTTTGGAGATATGTTTTTTGACATATTTCATCAAGCTGATCAAGATTCTGAAATCAGATTGCCAAAATTTTGAGTGGTTGCTGAGATATCAAAGTTGTTGACTTTGTCTGTCCATGACTGTAAGGCATTAAGGATTCCAGTATGTTTCGACATGTCAGCATCACATGCATATATGAGTATATGACCAACTGAGCAGATAATGGTGATTATAGGTCACATGGAAATCACATGAATCAATAAATCCATGATGTATCTGGTGGATTAATAAGGAATACATTGCAACTATATCTGATGTATTTATTCATGTTATATTCACCATCTAATCTGGAGCATTAATGTTGATCCCATTATAAAGTTGTCCTTGATTCCTATGATGGCTATATTGAGGATTTATTTAAAATAAATCCAGTGGATAAATATCAAATTATTGTAGATCACATTTTAAATTAATCCAAGAGATATCCGGTAGATATAGGGCGAAGTTATTTTAATATTATTCACTATTTATTCAAACTTAAATCGGCGAGGTTATAGGGCAGCGTCCGCGGTGAGTGCAAGGTTTGCCGTACAAGGAAATTGCCTATCTCCTGAGTAGATTCCACACATGCCGACAAGTCCATGACAATATGCTTGGAATTGAACATGGCTCACAAGATCAATCATAGATTACAATAGGCGCTGCTCAGATCTATCTCTGATGTATCTACCTATATGTATCTAGGAAGATTGTGCAGAAAATCCATCACACCACGAAACACGATCGCGATTATTTTTAGCTGTTTATCAAGCTACACAACTGGCTTTCTGTCAAGCTTCATTAAGCAATCCAATTCTAGCAAAAAAAGTTCACGCATGTTCTTGGGTTGATCATTGCTTGTGATTCTCTTCGGACTGTTCTTATTCATCGAGTCCATTGATTAGAGCTAATTGTACAATTAGGTCCGGCAGATCTTTGATGGATAATCTTCGGCTGGGAGGATGATAGCCACAAGCTATTAGCAATTCTACGACTCAAGCAAGAGCTCCAAACTTTTTGTTTCCTCTCAGAGGCCGGGGTACTTGCCGCTTCGGCAGCCAACATTAGTTGACGTCTTGTGGGATCCGATAAGGATAGCTATCTTTTGTGGATAGCTCTCATGTCGACCCCAATTACTCCAGCTTCACCATGAAGCCCATGAAAACACACGGGTTTTGTATTATTAGACCAGCCTGTTGTGGTGTTTATATATATTTATTGTTAACGTCATACTTCAGTGCGGCCCGTGAGGCAAACAGACCCTTCGCAAAACCATTTAACGCAAGCATGAAAAACAAACTTCTTTTTTTTTTCGGTCTCCCTTTGCATTTAAATTCAAATGAACAGAGTCCTTAATATGGATGCGTTGATGAGAAGTGCAGTTTGCAATTTCATATTTCTGAATTTGACCAAGGTTTAGCTGGTGAGTCATTGGGGCGGGAGTCCCGGGTAGGTTGACGGCTGTAAAAGTGCAACTTAGAGGGATCATTATGCTATCTCCGGCTGCCTACATTCGCGCCAAAGTGGATTTAATGTGCGAATTGCTCTATTAGAACTATATTCTGTCATAACTGGCCATAAAGTGTTGCTTTTGCTCGTCGGAAACAGGGGGAACTCCACATATGATATCCCCTAAAATACATCAGTTACCATTCTAATTTTCCTGCATTCTTCTCTATGGTTCTCCATTAAATAAGTCGCCGGTGTGAAAGATGTATCCAGAACGTACATTCAAAGGAGAGAAGGATCTCCGTTTTATCTGTCAATCATGAGCTATGATCGTTATCTTGTGTTGTATCGCAGGCTTGGTCAAGTATGTATACTTAGAAATAACAATGAATTATCTCTTGATTGTGCCGACATCGATGTACCATCTGGGTCCTGTAGTAGTTCTAATGGACGCAGTGGCTGTACAAAACCCATCTGTTGATTTGCTGCCCCGCTGTGGTGCAGTGAGGGAGATGCAAAAGCATCCGAGTTCCCCGCCCTTCATTTTAGGTTGAATTCGGACAGGAAAGTAGGCTCTGCTTCTATATGGATCTGAATCTATTGAACCAAATCATGCTGTTCAGGAGGTGTTGACACTTCCCTAAGGAATGTCGACAGAAAAGCCATGATGGCATCTCTATGCTGTAGATAAGAACAGGAACCTGATAGAAGCGATAGGAAATCGTTGCATGAGCACAGGGCATGAATAAATAGAACTCTCTATACTGACACTTTGTGAGATACGGGGTATAAGTCCCGATGCGTGTAAGAAGCAAGGGGCCAGATGTCCACATGCTTACTGATCCAAATAAGGAAAATCGCCACAGCGCATGGTCTCACACGGAGGAAGCGTCTTGGCTCTTGCTGTCGCAAGGTTGTGTCGCGGGTTGAAAAACAAGGTGAAATAATACATGCTGAAAGAAACAACCAACGTTCCAAGCCACAGCCGTGTTATTCGAATTAAACCTGAAGAATTGGATCTTGTCTCGATCTTAGTCTACTCCATAAATTTCGCGAGATGCGTGTAAGCACATGCTCCGATTATTTTAAAGCGTGGGTTGGGAACGTGAAGCTCTACTTACTAGTAAATATTTTTTGCCATATTAAACGAGTAATGGAGTGAATTCTCATATAGTTTTGAAGATCGATGGGGTAGAACATAAAGCGATCGCAAAGAATAGCAAAATCACTTCTAATATCCAGTTGAATTTTGAATTTATAGATGCCCACGTAGTGGTCGAGCACCGTTACATATGTATTATAACAAGGTTAACGTTAACCTGCTTTACCGATCGATTTGAAGTCATTCCTAGTGCATCCAATGGGATCGGTTCAGAACGGGTGGTCCGAGGAGGTGATTTGCGTATTCAAGAGCAAATTTTCGTGCGAGAGACGTTTGAGGGGAGTACTGGTGTGGTCTCCCAGTTCATGAAGAGAGCCATTGTCGAAGGAGCGGACAAAGTCACCACACAGTTCAACACTGTGTGCATATACGTCATATGTTTGAATCTGTTGAATAACAAGGATAAGGTCAAATAAGTGTCATCGCAATGTGCCATTGGCAATGATCAACGCTGAAGATAACATCAACTGATGTCTCTCTGACTTATATCTGAGTCGTTCCACTTCTCTACTTGGATTCGCTTCTAGCAGCCTCTCAGAATAATGTCAGCTCCTAGCACTCGACCTTTTATTCGTGCAGTTCTCATAGATATCTCCGGAAACCTGCATGTAGACTCTGCCCCCACCCAGAATGCAGCATATGCTTTTCAGCGCCTTCGCGAATCTAATATTCCGTTCAGATTGTGTAGTAACACAAGCAAGGAATCCATAGAATTTCTGATAGCTCGCCCGAAAAAGCTAGGATTTGAAATACCACCGGATTGTGTGGGATCTTCGAAGGCAAGAAAGGTAGTCTGGACGAGCATTGGCTCGGTCAAACATATCATGCAGGAGAAAGGCCTGAAGAAGTACGTAATCCGGATCTTTCTTCAGCGCAGCCAGGAGATCGCCATAATGTTTTTGATCTTCTATAGACCTTTCCTTGTGCTTACAAAATCTGCCCAAGAAGAACTCTCCACGGCGACATGCCTACCAGGATCAGCTCTAACCGAAACATCCGATTATGATTCTGTAATCATTAGATTATCTCCAGCCCGTCTTGACTACGAGACCCTGAGTACCGCTTTTCGGATTTTGGTAGGAGAGCACAACTCAACCAAAGCTTCTAATCCTGAACATGTAACCGGCCGTGTCCCG
The DNA here is from genome assembly GCA_036937195.1 of Nidularia pulvinata. Taxonomy (NCBI): domain Eukaryota; kingdom Fungi; phylum Basidiomycota; class Agaricomycetes; order Agaricales; family Nidulariaceae; genus Nidularia; species Nidularia pulvinata. The sequence goes on along the minus strand of JASFDH010000220.1, from coordinate 26,008 downwards.
CTAATTGCGACACATAAAGCTAAATGCATCCAAACCGAACCACCTTCTGGTTTATCGCTGGGCCCGGGACCCTTCATAACGACGCTCGAGACTGCTTCTGGTAGCAACGCCCATGTTGTTGGCAAACCCCCCAAGACATTTTTCAGGCCGTTATCAGCGATTCTTACGACTCCGAAGAACTGGAGGAAGATGGGAAAGGGCGTATTGCTATTATAGGCGATGACGTCGAGGCCGACCTCGGCGAGGGTGCCGTCGAACTGGGTTTATGGAGAATTCTTGGTATGAATCATAGCTCTTTCTTGGTCGAGAAAAGTGGCCGTGCTCACGCGTAACGGCTATCCACAGTAAAGACAGGGAAATATCGTGCTGGCGATGAGAGGAAGCTTGTAGTTGTTCCTCCTGCCGAGGTCTATGACTAGTTTGCAGACTTCATCGAGAGCTTAATCTAGGTCAGGCGTAAATGTAATACTACAAATAGATGTGATGAGTCCTCGGATCCTACAGTTCTCGTACTGAGGCAACTCTCAGCTCACTGGCTTGATTTTCATCTATTTCTCGACCGCCGATGATTACTGGTGATTATTCCATATCATTATGCAGACCAACATTCTAGCTTATTTTGGGTAGATGATTGGGACAAACCTTCGAACATTCCTTTCCATATTTCTTGAAAAAGTTCCAATGAGCGAAAACGGTCATTATACGCTATACCCTACACGCGCCTTAGCCGCGCCTTATCATAATCACCGAGCCGAAAGTACAATGTTTGAGGGCGAAAAGCTGAAACGCAGCACTGTAGACTCTAGAAGACGTAAGTCCGGGGTATCTGCATTTCATTTCAACGGATGCTCAATTGTTCAGGAAATTTAAACAGTTTGTACACACGCACGACGATATATAAGTGATCTTGCTGAGCGCCCGGATGGGCCGACGAGGGTAATCGACGCCCTGGTATGCTTATTCAATAGATATTTACGGAATCGCTATGGATATGTCACGTACCAAGAAAATAAAAATTGATTTTGTAAGTATTTTCACTTATAATACACTGGTATTAATACTGAGCGCCAGAAGGGACCAATAAGAGTGATTCCGACTTCCGGGAACATGTTTGTCTTATGCAGAATCGCCGTGTACATAATGCATACAAAAGAACTCGTATGGTGCAGGACGTTTAGTCAAGCACCAGCGGCGAAATTGAGAAAATTTCTGAAAAATTTCTAGTTTTCGAGCGGTTTGAGAGCTTCTGGGTCATTTTTAAACACAGTTTAATTTCTCTTATACATGAAAATAGCTATAAAAAATGATTAAAAAGGACAATATTGAAGGCCACCCGGCACCAGGGCTATTTTAGTATCACAATAGGGTAAATATACTGCAGGAGTAGCGGAATAAGTGACGGATAAATTTTAAAACACGTTCAGTCTCGAGAATTTTGACAAATCTTGTAACATTCTCATCAAAAGAGGCATTCCTGATAGAGGAATGAGTATCTGGGTGAAAACAGGGTGGGAAATTAAGGCTGTACAAAAGTAGTTGTGACTAAGTGTCCTGCACCATAGAATAGATCGTCAGAAGAATGTGGACTTGGTATCAGATATCAGATGCTGATATTGTTATCATTGGAAAGTGCTTGTGAAACCTCCTTCAGGGGTGCTATGGTGGCACAGCAAAGCGCTAAAACAAGTGCCAGGAACGAATACGAGTTCTCTGTGATTTTTCGCACGACGGGCTTCTATGTGGTGGGTGCTCTACCCATAAGTAGCAGTTAATGAAGTAGTTGGACACTTAGGAAAGAAACTGGAGCTTTGGAAAGCACAAAAAGCAATGCTGCGATGCGCGTTTGTTGTATCCTCGCCGAAAATCCCGACAATCCTCATGCTTGGCTTATTGATGGGCGCCCACTAGAGGGGCCGGTACAGTCCTAGAGGCGCGCGCGCACACCTTTCACGATAGCAGAGCGGATATCCGCCTTCCGGAGTACACAAAATCGTTGGTGGGTGTTGAGTTACTGATCATGGCAGCGCAGCGGCGTGACCCATGCAACCCTTCCGTTATTATGCACACGGCTAAACATGGAACTAAATACTCACAACAAGTAGGCCGGAGCATGATGGCACTCGGGGGAATTAGTCCTTGGCAAACCCACATAGCATGAGCAGTCCATGAGCATTGCATGCCCAAATGACGACTATCCTCGGATTGTGGACCATTCTCTGGCGATCGGGAACTTGGTTGATGAGCGGGCGTGTTTGTGCTATTCTTATCTTTGTTTAGAGCAGTTTCCTTTCCCAATTATGCAATAGACGCTCGGTATCTACACAGCAAGCCGTCAATGAATCATCTGGATTCTATTTCCGTGACAGTCAAATCACAGCTGAATCTCCATTGAGGAGGGTCTCTATTTATGGTTGTGGAACGCGAATCATCAGAGGCGTAATCGAAGGGAGTTCTTGCACTTGCTCACACCTCACGTTGAGCGGGTTTCAGCGCTTCAAGTTCCCCATCGTGCATGTAAAGTCCTTGAAATTGTCTGATTTGAATGAGGTAAAGAGAAGAGCAGTAGTACTCTGCGATTGAGCATCTCTAAATCATAGTGCTATCGCGAACTAGAACAACGAGCACCAAGTGGTAATTGAATATCGACGAAAAACCCGACGGAGTCGGTAAATTCGCTCTTTTGGCATTCGAGATAGGTAAGTGGCGACTAGAATGCGTTCCGACCTTTCAGGTTGGAAGCATTGCCATGGAGGGTATCAGAAGTGGGGGGATATAATCGCAGGGGGGTTGGGTTCTTGAGCTTATTGGCCTTCCCCGGAGCTAATGCGCCACAGCTACCTTTTCTCTCTGTATTGACCCCATCGATCCCGCGCAGTCCATGGGTGCCACACATCGGCGCTACAGCGAACAAGGCAGGCGATAGACGCGGAGAGGCCACTCTACGGTCTTTAAGAAGGTTTCATCAAATTCGGTTTTATGTGACCGCTGATGTTCACTCATTTCTGACGGCATGCAGTGTATGCGAGGAGAAGAGAGGGGGGAGCAATATATACACGATCGTCGCCCCATTGAGGGGATATTCCAAGCAGATCGGATCCTCCGGATGCACCATTGAGGGCGCCCGACAGAACGTCTTACCGTGGCCAACGAGGGACAACAAATCGCGACTAGAGCGTCATGACCATGAAAGGAGAAGGATCTCGATGATGATCCACGCGTTTAAATGCCGGGAGACTGCCTGGACACGACCTGATCGGTGGATTAGTCAGCCACATTACCTACGGTAAGCTACTGGGAGACCGACTGTACCTTAGTCTCACAAGCTTCCACATGCTGATATGGGAGGGTGTGCAAGTTCTGGTGAAGCTGAGAAAGAGAAAATGGAGAGGGGGATAAGGTAGTGAGTGGCCGCAGGGGACCTCAAGAACGTGTCGGAGAGAGAAGATCATCGATGTGTAGGGCCATGGGCAGGCGGGGAGCGGCAGGCGTGAGTCTAGAGCATTACTCGCTTCAAATGAGGAAGGGCACGGTTTAGGAAATTCGAACAGATAGGATGCAGATCTCTTGCAAAATGCAATTGTGTTGGATAGATGCACGCGGGGATGTGAACCAGCCAATGCTTCGCGGGGTCTAATTTAGATTTCGGGGCAAATGCCGTGTTCGGCGTTCGCATTTAGAAATGGACAGGTATTGATGGTTGTTTACCAGCCTATTTTGAGCGAAGTTTTCATCCAAACAGTAACGTTTTGCACTGATCTTGGGTGCTCCTACCTACGAGGATTTCGACACCAAAGCCTTGATACGGAGTTGATCTGCTTGATCTTTGCCCAGCAGCCGGCCCTCCTACCCGACGTACTCTCCTTGCAACATCTTGTATATGAACCACTTGCGCACGGGCATGTCGTACATATCTGATCCTGATTTGTGACTTGGCTGTAACTTGGCACGATCAGAATATGGAACGACTTCGTGATGAATCTGTTTGTTCTGTTTTGTGGGTGGAAGAGGACACCTGAGGAGACTGCAGATCTTACGGTCACCGTGTATAGCCGCATTGTCACAAGCGAACGTCAAGAAAGAGATCAAGATGTATGGCCATGCGCCCCACATGCGGTAACACCTAGGTGAGCCGCCCTCGAGCCTTGATACTCGCGATGTAAGTACCATCCGTGTGCGATGCACAGTGCTTGCACGTCTGCCCTCGCCCGCTCAAATCCACGTGCAAATCCGAGGGGACAGCTGGAATGAATGCCTATTAGGACGACAACTGAAAGAGCCGCAGATCGGTGTGCCTTCGATAACGTCAAGCGTTTATCAGGGCAGGCTTCCAGACGCCAATCCTCGCCTACAATTGCTTTTTTAAGACTCGGGTTAGCCGGCAAAGCTCACTTGCCATTTTTGTCTTATAAGGAGGCCCCACTGTCGGGGAATCACCTTTCCGTCTTTACCACCACTGTCGTCGGATTGTTCCTTTTCTCGTCCCAATTTGAATAAGAAGGTACCTCATTTATTCCGTTTACACTTCCAGCGTCTGCTTATATCCCTTTGCTTGCCCAACGCTATCCCCTCGGAGCATTCCTCTTTGCCTCCTTCGCCATCGCTTCTGCGTCTGCTCGAGCTTGCTTCTAAACCATCACCTCGTTGGTATCAACTCGCAACTTCCTTCCTCCTCCTTAGGACACTCGGCCTCTAAATTGGACGCCATCCTGTTATTCCTCCTACTTATATAAGACCCCGCGCACACATCATCGCCGGTCTTGTCGCCATCAGCGCCCAATCGCTTCCTTGCGCACATTGCTCTTGAGTATATAAGGACACGCACACTCACAGGTCAGCGTCTACATATATTCCCGCCATGGCCCAATCCTCTAGTATCGTGAAGCTCCCAAGCATTCATGAAATGTTTCCTGGTAATTTTCTCCTCTCACTTATCGCTGAGCGACACTCATTTTTTTTTGGCAGAACACCTTCTCAAAAATTCAGTATACGACATTGAACGAGAGTCCTCGAAGCGCAGACATGAATCCGTAGGTGCTTCATTGTCGTCACGATTTTCATGCTAATTGTATGTCCAGGTATCGCCCTACGTTCGCCCTATACCAGGTCCCCCGCCGCGATCGTCACATCCGCAGTTCTCTCCAAATCCGATGAGTAAGAACATTCCCCCATCCAGCCATTCACCTCTTATGAGGACGGCACATATCGACGGACCACCTATGCGAGCTGGACCGTCGACTATGGGACCGCCGTCGAGCTCCCATTACGGACCCCCGCCTTTTGTCTCACCGATCCCTCCTCATAGCATGCCTTCTGGTCGGAGAGCGGATCCCTCACACTCCTTTGACGTGTTGAGATCCGATCCTAGTGGACTTCAACATCTAACATCCAGTGCCACGTTACCCAATCGCGGCCCGCAGGGCATGGGCAATGACGCCCAACCCGCTATCGCCAGTGGGTCTACACAAGTCTTCCGTGTTTCCGTACCAAGTTCTTCTTCAGAGCTATCTACCGAGCGCTCTTCTTCCTCTGCTATCCCATCGCCTCCCATGTGTTCCGGCAGCTCTCCGAGGTCCAGAAAAATGCCTCCTGGACCCCCATATCCAGCGATCATCTCTTTTCCCGTTTCCGGATCAGTCTCCCGCACCGGCCTTTCGGACGCAGGCTACGATCGAGAAGACACAGGAAACGCCAGTGACGACGATAGCCCTTCTGAAGGCAATAGCGGAAAGAAGCACATCTGCCCCACCTGTCTGAAACGCTTTAATCGCCCAAGTAGCCTCCGGATTCACGTTAACACCCATACGGGCGCCACCCGTAAGTCGAATATGACTTCCTTCTTTTTCCGCGATCATTAACTAAATGCCTCGCTGTTGCAGCATTTCGATGCCCGTGGCCAAATTGTGGCCGCGAGTTTAATGTAAACTCTAACATGCGGCGTCACTACCGCAATCACACTACCCCTGGGTTCTCGCGGACTCAGCCTACGGAAAATCGCCGCCGTCGGAGACGCATGGCCCCTCCTCCTGCTGCGTCCGGTGCTCCCACACATGGCACCTCCATCGTGCAGCGGCCAAGAGGAGACTCGTTCGTTGCGTCTCCTCCCATTTCCAGTTTTTCGATCAGCGAAGATTCCGGAGACGACGTCTCCGATTCTATGGAGGGTGACATTTATTCTAAACGAGACGCCGACGAGGATCAGCTCCTAGAATACGAGTCCCAGGATTCACCAGCAGCTTACCATACGTCTTCTCTAACACATTCGATGTCCCGCGTAGCCGTCGGACTAAGAGGACCCGCGCTTCCTTCAAGACACCGGCAGTACTCTCAGTCAAACATTCGTTCAATCACTCCCGGCTCCAGTTTCTACTCCTCTTCCCCTTCAGTCTCGCCTTCACCATCGCCCCCGCCCCCCGAGTCTAGTTACAATGCCTCACCACTGTACCTTAGATCAGTGGCAGACACGAGAGTATCTACTGCCCTTCGTCCGGCGTTCCATTCCCGTCGGATATCATCTGAACAATCTCACAAGGAGGAAAGCATGTCAGCGACTTGGTGATCATGCTACACATTTTAAGAAACACTTTCCTTATTATTAACCTCAGTTACTTTTTTTTGTTGTTCTACCTTGGGTATGTTATCGCTCATAGTTTTATCTTGTATTTTCTTTTTGCCCCAACACTCTGTATCATAACAATTGTTTTCGATCGCACGGATACTTTAACCACATTGAGCATTAATATAAATGCATGAAGCTACCCTGGTCTTGTCTCTGCTATTAAGATTATTTCCAGTGCGGGACCACCTACGACCCATTTCAATTCCTTACTTTGGTCCTGTACAAGGTAATTTTGTATATATAAGTCCGAATTCGGATACAAAAGCTCGTAGCTCATCTGTGCATAATCTCATAGTCCACCCTTGCTTGTTCAGCATTGCGCGATTAAAATAGCTATGTAGTTCCAACCATATCCACCTCAGCTGCAGCATTGAGTGATTCATATCATATCGTCCTCTCAGAGCGGAGGGCAGTAAAGTTAAGAATAGAAATAGCATCAGTGATGCCACCGATGTTGATGCGTAAGAATGTGATACATATGTACATTGAAGTACGCATCGAAAAGTCCCCAAGGCGATGATATCTGGAACAATACTCTGATGGCTATGATCTCAGTGAGGAGAGCGGTACAAAGATCTTTCCAGGTGCTCAAGGAGATGGGAAAAAGGCGAGTAGGGGGTTGAAATATTCCTGAAACAATTCACAGAATAAGGGCTGAAAGCGCTAAACGGCGGGGAAAAAGGTGGAAATAGCTGACCACCGGATACCCTGAACGTCCAATTAACTCAATGAAGGAACATCTTGCTTTCTGGGCCTTTCACATTCAATGCGAAGGACAACTTCAGCGTGGGCGTTCACGCGGCTTCACCCTGCACCTTCGAACGGGTATGGCGGGCAAATCCTCTTCTCGTAAGTCCAAAAATGGATCGTCGACCCTGGATAATCCATATATCCATATGTACGCTGATCACTGCTGTCAAGTTCAATCACCCAGTGCCGATAGTAGATGACCCTATCGTGCTCCCGTGGCAGCTATTGGGCCGTGAAACCCCACACGGGCGGTTAGAATTATAATACATAGGAATGACATACCTCGGGAAGCTTTTGATCACCTGCTTCCATGGCGCCCTTAATTATACCAGATAACAGCTACACGCGCACTTGTCTTGCCAACTGCTCACAGCATGGTTAGTTGGGCTGTATACCAGTACGACATTGGCAGGACCGGAGAAGAGAGCTCCGCAGATTCTGATCAGCATGCTTCAAATCGATGAATCTGCGACTGCTTTAACTTTTGATAATGATCGTGAAGAAACGAGGTCGATAAGTTTCAAACACGCCAAGAAAGCACGGAGGGCGTCATCCGAAAATCACGACAAACAGGATTATGGATTGCTAGGAGATATCCCCATTTGTACCGCGTGTGATTTTCATGAAAATACCACATTAGTGTACTGCTCACATATGTCGCTACTCAAAGCTGCATGAGAATGGCGCTCGTATAGGCGCACTGGGCACAGAATAAACCAGGCTAGGGGTATGGTCGTGCCTTCGGAGAGAGGATACCACGTGAAGGTAGCTGACAGTGAATGTATCGAAGCGCATGGCCCATGTACTATCTCCGCCTCCGCAGCACGAGAGAAAGAGAAATATACTGAAGGAGCGCGGGTGCAATGCGGAGAACGTGACAAGATGCCTGATCTGCGGTCAAACACTATGTCCGATGTTCATGGAGAATGTGGGGAAAATTGGCCGGCATAAGAATTGGCACAACAACCTAACTTGGATGCGCATTTCGTCCATATTGGCATTCCATTGCAAAGTCATCGGTATGCATTCTATAGCCTAGATTGTTAATTGGAAATCAAAGTCCATCTCCTCTTCAGGTCTTGCGGTTCAGAGATCTGTACGTCTCTGTCATCCTGTGAACAAATAGTCTCATCGCTTCCGAGACTTGTCGAGGGGACAGAACATGTCACTGGCAGAATCCTGGATTGGACGGATAGAGAGCTAGTCCACCCTTTCAAGAGCTTGATTAAATATCTAGTCGATAACAGAATAGATTCCCATTCACGCAGAAATGGAGTGTTCGTTACCGCATGGAATTAATCCTCAACAGCTGACACGACATCTTATTTGAACTCCCAGCGCTAGTCCCGTACTTTTAGCGCTAGTTCTATGAAAATGCTATCATTAGATTTGAAAATGGAGAATATATGATACATTCTGAATGAAGTACTAATATTTGTACACCGATTCTTTGAAACATATAGCGGATCTATGATGACCAGAAGAAAGCATGTGCATACATTTCAATTCGACTGTGCATTGGCTATGTCTTCATCGAATGCTATAGACTGAGATGGTACATCGACGATGGTATCCTGAATATAATTGTGAGTAATCACGTTAATCGTGAAACCCCGACAACTTAAGGGATCTTTCATCTACATCATCACTGCTCAGGGCTGTTTCTGGAGTTCCTCCAGGTCAACATTGTGGTTGACTTTTGATTCGAGTAAAATGTTCGGACAACTCTGTTATTGAAACACCATATAATCCTTCCCCTCTAATTATCAAAATATATCAATCTGTAGTCACGATAAGGTTTGGAATGAGAGAACAACAAAGCACTGTCTGTATCTGTCAAGAATTTTGAGAGAGAAAATATCTATAAATTTTTTTTTCATTGATGGGAGGTGTCTAAGGTCGTCCAATGAACAACGCTGATCAATGGTCAACAAGTTCTCCGCAATACCAAGCACCGGTAGCCCATGCAACTGTGGCGATACAGAAGCTTCCTGATGATCATCGGCCAAAAATAGATGAGCTTGAGCGATGTTAATACACCATCTCCTTGGCTACGGAGAGCTAAATAACTTGATGTTAACGTACCCTGTCATTTAGAAAATCAGGTTTCTCGTCAATCTAGCAGGACCTCATAACGCTACTTCGCTGGAGCAAAACTTGCACGATTTCAGTTTCTATTTCAGTTCTTTAACGATATAAATAAAACAAGTATATCGAACTCTTTGCCTTTCCTATTCAGTTTCAAGAACCATTTTTGAGAGGATTTAAATGAAGTTGAATGATTGATGGCCAATAATTCAGATCTCAAATAAACTACCTCGGGCCCGGAACCTCTAATGTCCGTGATCAACCTGTCACACTGGCATGGATCTATGTAATTAACAATGTTCCTTTGACTCCATTTTTCTACCAATTTTCCACTTACGCTTAAAACTATACGAGTCCAATTGAAAATAGCTAACATTTTTTTAAAAAACGGCGACATATCACGGCTGTAAAGATACTACCTTGATAAAACTTTAGATCTTCATGTCTTGAAACCCTGTAACATTTAGAAGATGGGCATTGAAAACTGGAATAAACCAGAAGGAGAATTGAATAATAGCGACAACTCCTGACGCGGCATGGAGATGAGGAAGAAGTCATTCTTATTATCACCAGTTTCTACACACTTTCAATATCTGTTATTCGTACGTGAAGGAATGCAGCGTTGCCGTTACTGGTTGAGATGTCTAACAGACATGAGCTCAAGTGAGCACGCTGCGCGAGGCTTTGAAATCTTCCCTGGGTGCCCGAACAAGAGCCGTCGTGGGACACGCCGATACACATTGAGCAGATCTAGGGAACTAATCGAAGTCCTTGATCATCTACATCATCTATGCATATGCTATATTGATCAAGTCGAGATGCGTCAAGTTCTCAGTTCAGTGACAGGAAGGCAAAAGGCATGGAAAATATCCCTTAGGTGGGGTATGACTGACTTTTTGAAGCTTCTCAACAGATTTCTAAATATTGGGGAGAAGTTGGGATATACAAACAAGAAAATGGTACGAAAAGCCATCGGACCCAATACCGTGTAGTTTCATTGTGTGGCAGTTCACCCACGGTAGGTTACTTACGCTCACAGACGGAGATCTTTAAGCTTCAGAAGATTAAATATAGTTTTTATCACTCCGCGTGAGGATTCAAGATTGTCTCCATGAAATCATCTAGGTCATATTTTCTTAGAGCATAAAAGGCATTCCGACGGAAGCTTGTCTTCTGCTTAAAAATATCCACATAATGATACATGCAAGGAAGTTTCATTCTACCTATTTAGATAGCATGACAGGAAGGAGGCCAATTTGACTCATCTCGCCATACACGTATAAGATCAATTCTTGTTGGAGACACATTGAGGGTAAAATGTCGCGGTTCAAGATGGGCATTGCATTTTAGGGAGGACTTTCGAAAAAAAAAAAAACCAATTCTGAAGCCGCTCCTGATATCTCTCTGACAGTGCGCCGCAAACCGGGATTCATGAACACGATACCCCAGAGAAGAGGCCAATCTCCACCATTGAACGGATTGAATTAAGTGGAAGTGTATAGTTGTTCACCATAATGGACAATGGGGGCAATCGTGTGGCTAAAAAATGGTAGTACATACTCTATGAATCGGACCTCTGGGCAGAACCGCTAAGTGTATTGCTCCTCACCTATGTATGATAGATTCAAAGGCAGTTAGGTAAAGTCAGAAAAGATGTACGCGCACCATAATGAGCAATGAGGCTGAAAGGTAGGGAAGAAAACGCCACCGATTATAAGATGGAACTGGAACATTTGTAAGATTAAATTCAGAACGTATGATATGGACGTGATCATTTTCGGCACTCATGGGGTAAACAGATCGGATTGTTCCACTACCACTAAAAGCTTAAGACAAAGGTATAAATCACCAATCGACTATAAGCTTTCGGGAAGGGATGAGGGCACGAGTACGATTTATAAGATAGACATGATGGCCAATTTTGCGCATCGACAAGTACGCTAAACATCCATTCAGCAGTATCCACAAGCAGGTATAAGCAAAGAAATGGAAACGTGACTGCTCCATTCGATATCCGTAGAATTATACCTCGGACGCCCATGATTCCGCACGCTTAGTGTTTGCTGGAGGCCTGGATGGAGGTTAGCGTCGAAGAATATATATCCGGCGGTACGACATCAGTTCTTGAGTGTATTCTAGAACACTGTAATAAGAACTGGCCTACAGATAAGAGAACGATGCACCGATTGGCTTATATAAACTCTATTAGACTGCCGACGGTGCGGCTAAAGAATTGGAATTATAATGAATAACTGAAGAACTAGCAGGACTGTACATGCATTGTTTACCCTTTCAAGTACCAACAATGTAACCCTCCAGATATCACCGTAACACTTTGAAAAATGCGTCCAAACATATTTTAGATACCTGAAATAGTGCATAAATTCTATCCTGTAGATCATCGCATCCAATTGAGTTCTTGCTTGAATTTCCAGTGGCGTAACTCCTAAGAGCAATCATTAGAACGCGATGCTATGACTATTTTCCATGAGACTAACTACTCGCAGCTAGCCATAAACGAAGCCCCATGAACTTGATCACAGATCCGAGGTAACAGTTCAGAGTGAAATAGGAACTGCATCAGCAGCTCAACAGGGGAGTATACCGTCATGTGAATGTCGTTCTGGAAAGCACCACCAGTCTGGAGCTCCGAGCCCTTGGAAGAGCCGGACCATTCGATTACTATTGCATTCAGTTAGCTTCTTCACCAGAACGGGCCGATGATTTAAGAAGTCATGTTGCTCACTCGCGGATAGTCGAAAGTTGAAACTGAAGGATGTAGGAGGATCGATCTGGAAGGATAGGATTTCCGGGAGCGGTCCGAAGGGTTGAAGAGATAGGACAATAGCTGTAAATATTGCGTAGTGCGAAAACCTTAAGCTCAGATTAGGCATGCTTGTCTCGTGACTTAACTGGAACTTGTGGAAGGTCTGTGCGCGAAGCTGTGGATTGCTTGTGCCGCTGCGGCAACACTAGCGCTTCGACACCACCCGCTTTCTCCCTTAATATTGACATTGTACTCCTCCTCTCAACGTCCACGCCGTGTCCCTGCCCTTGATGTTTGCGTCGCGCGCATCCTTACCCTTCTCAACGCCGACGCTGCCCGCCTCTCAACTCCGATTCGTTGCCCGCCTGTCCTCAACGTTGACGTCGCCCACCTCTCAAATTCTACGCCTTCCGCCTTTCCTCCACAGACAACGCCAACAACGTCCAGCTCCCCTCAATTTCGATGCCATCAATCTCCCAATTAGACGCGTCGCTCTCCTCTCAAGGTCGACGCCGCCCGCCTCTTCTCAATGTGAGGCTGTCCGCTTCCGTTAACATCGACGCTGCCCGCCACCCCCAACGTCGACGCTACCCGCCTCCCTCAGGTTTCAATGACGTCGTTCTCTGAGATAATGGTGTCGTCCACCCCGCGGGGTCCGTGCGCATCTTCCCCATGATCAGTAGTGCGGTTGGTAGCTCTATTCTTCCGTAAGCACAGCGCCGCTCTCGAGAACGAAGGTCCCGCAATCCCTTCCATTCCCCATGTTCTGCGCACACTCGCTCCATTCAATACATACGGCTTTGTTGCTGGAATGAATATACCTGGCGCCTTCTGCCCATATCACCTCTCGTCAAAAAGGCCTTTTCCTCACTATATGATCCGAAGGCGTGTTCAGCTTCACCTATACAAGCATGACGTTCCATAGAGTCGGAACCGTTCTAAATCGCATTAGCCGGAAATCGCAGCTTTTGGACTTTTATATAGCACCAGCTAGCCTATGTCTATCCTTACCGATATCTACGTTATATGCTCCTCTGAAGCATGAAGATAGAGATATTTTACACATATTGAAGTCAGATACGCACTACTGGTCTGCCTAAGGCTATGGCCCCAGTCTCGCTGTACTAGGTAGGCTCCCAGGTTACATATTCATTAATAAAGAACAAATGTAATATCTTTATGGGCCGCCTGGCGAAATGGCATCGCGTCTGACTACGACATAGACGTCGGTATCAGGAGATTGCAGGTTCGACCCCTGCGGTGGTCATTATTTTATGTGATTTTATTTTCTTACCTTCGCGTTTAAAACCCTTCTGTATGCCTTCAAAACGTAGCTTCGTTCTAACATCCCATACTTGTCCTTTTAACCCTAAATTAATCAATCTAAAGTCTGTACAGTGAATTGAATCCTATTTAAACCATCGTTGCCGAATACCAACTGGGGTCTGACCGAATCTTCCATCCACTGAATCCAAGTACACTTAGCTACTTCTTCTATGCTTTTATCCTGAGCAGACAGCGAGCGGCTGATGAGCTGTACCTCCAAAGTGATTTTTGGAAACGAAGAATATCCTTCGTTGGATACTAGTAGAGCGGTGCAGATGCCAGCCCAATTGTCCTGAGCAATCATGACTCGTGTTGATTTCGAGGTGAGGTGTACTCGTTGCACGGAAATTTTGATTTCTTCCAGATGGCTCTTGTTCATGACGGAAAGTAGATTGCGAACGTATACAAGTATTTCGCCCTTGAATAATCGAGGAAGACTGCAAATTCTAAGTGTTCGAAGTTCCTGCATCGTATTAAGACCAACATCGCTCGAAAACACTGGAGAAACTATTGGGTTCACAAGATAATGTGAGTCCCACACCTAGTGTTTGATTTAAAAGTATAGGCGTACCTTCCTTATAGTAAGTAAAATCTAAGTCCAAGGATCCAATCATATAAGGCGCAAGCGGTAAAAGAATTTCCGTGATGCTGATGTCCAGCTCCCGAGCTGTCTCCGGGCCAAATCCAAGAGAACGTATGCGAGAGAAATCGAATTTCTTCGGAAAACGGGATGAAATAGTCAATAGAAGCCGCACAGCCGCAACGGAGTTTGAGGAACTGAAGGATGCAAGGCGAGTTGTGCCATCATTTGAATCTGAGTGATTTGGTATCGTCTCGGAATCATCCTCCAGTTTGGTACAGACCAGCGACAGACGGTTCAAACCAGCGCATCCTATCAAGGCTGATGCAGGAAGGCCTTTCATGTTGGTGATATACACGGACCTGAGATGATCTGCTTTCAAAAGACCGTAGATTGAGGCTTGCAGCGCTGGGCTAAACTTCTTCCAATCCAACATTCCATCTCGACATTGAAGATGGAGAGTTTGCAGTCCTGACAATGTGCGAAGCATGCGAGGCATTCTCACATCATGTCTTAGCAGACGATGCCAGCCAATCGCGCTGGTGTCCAAAATCATCAATGTTCGAACGTACGAAGCAAGGTGAGGATTGCCATTGAATACGGAGTAAAGCTTCCCAAACTGCACATAATTTCGATATGTGACCTCGATAGTTCTAAACAAATTCCTGCGAGAGGGTTCTAGAAAAGACGTTGAAACGAGAGCACAGTTCCGGAGTGTTTTCATGCTGTCGTTCGATCGATAGATTTCGCTCATGATAGCCTCCAAAATATCGCTCGGGATACTGGATAATAACATGGTAAAGATCTGATGTCAACACCTATAACTGCGAAGTAAAGTAATGAAGATAAGCTTGCAGAATATTGTCCGAAGTTTCGAGATACATACAAGGGACAATACGATCAGAAATAGGAGGAAGACGGCAACGTCAAAGGGAGAACGGTTGCATGCGAAAGGACACTAGTCACGGCTGAGATCTTTATGCTTCCGGATCTCGGGACCGATAACATCATATGATCAATATATTCCAAATTGCTAACGAGTCACGTTATTAAGATCATGCGAAGCGATCTTCTCACGCCGAGGGAGCCCTCTGTCATTTCTCACTGCTCATAAAATTTGAAAAGGCAATCTAAATGCACGATGAATTGTCGAGAAGTAGTAATCTACTGTATAATAGTAGTCTAGTCACTAATAATGAAATCACAGCCATGGAATATTGAATATTTTGTTCTTCACCGGTCAATACGCAATCGCAATTGGTCTCGTTCATCTATTCTTGAATGGAAGTGGGGAATGAGAACAATCCCCTGGGGTCATACTTGCGCTTTAGCTGCTGAAGGCGGGCATAATGCGATCCATAGTATCGCAGTTGCCCTGATGTACAAGGTCGAACTTCAGTCCGCCGCGTTGGAGCATGAAACTAAATGTGACTTACAATCGGACAACCTATTATCGAGATAGTTGACGTAAGCCCTAATAAGATGTATTCATTAGAGAGGAAAACAATGCATATAGGGATATGTTATTAGCGTACCCATATTGCCAGTTAGAAGGATTGTTCTTGATGATGCTATTTGCCATGCCTAGCATCCGGTGACTATTAGCGAGATGGAAAATTTATAACATGAAATACGCACCATCGAGGAATGTAAACCCGTCAGATGGATAAGGAGGCAGGAAAGTAGATGAAGAGGCGTAGAACTGGAAGTTGAACAACGAATTTCGGTGTGCAAATGCCGTAGCGTCTAGTGGAACAGCATTGATAGCAGAGTTTGTTCCGCCGTATAGTTCAACTTCAACGAACCAGCTCTGTATAGAAATGTAAAGGGTTATGAACACTATTAACGTTATTTTGTTACTCACCGTATTCGAAACGAATCCTTCATTGGCCAAATAGGACATGAACGCATTCTGAGCGCCACTTGTTAAGGGGGCGTTCTCAAACGTTGTCAGGGACTTTGCGTAGAATGTGTCAGGAGAGTCGGGAGCTCCTTTTGTGCTGAGGGTACCCTTTCCTCCAAGGAGGTTAGCGACATCGCCGTAAGTTCCGGTAGTAAATGTGCTGCTAAGTGGTGCAGGAAGGGTTTTAAGGAATGGCGCTATCGTCGAGTTCACCTGGCTTGCATCTCCATAGTAAGCAGCTCTCAAGGAAAATGTGACATTTCCTTGTGCAGGTCCTTTAAGTAGGAGGATTTCTCCGCCAAATTGGCGAGGAATGCCACTGTGCACGAACGTATTCCAGGATTCCAACCCTTTGGCAGCAGCAGCGGCACTCAGACTCCAGAAGATCTGGATTGCGGTAGAGGATTGGGGCGCGGCGAAGGTATTGACGGTGTATGAAGTGATAATCCCGAATGATCCTCCTGATCCGCGCAAGGCCTAAAAATGAAGGTTGACTCTCTGCAGTCGAGAATAATTACCACAATGATGCTCACCCAGAAAAGGTCTGAATTTTTAGTTTGCGATGCAGTCGTAATTTGACCGTTGGCGAGGACTAAATCGATGGAAACGATGTTGTCCAGAGTAAGACCCCACATTCGCCCCATGAATCCATAGCCACCATAAGCTAGTATTCGAGTTAATGAATTGCAATAGAGTTATTGAATAGATGTAACATGCCTGAGAGACCCCCGAATCCGACATAAGGGCAGACACCGAGCGGGATCGCCCTTCCGCTGCTTCCTAAAGCCAGCACGACCTCTCCTAAACGGTTACCAGGTTGGATAGTGGTCGTACCGGAGGAGGAGACTGAAATGTTCGTGAAGCCTCCCATGTCGACAACTACGGCGCCGTCTTTTCCTCCAGATCCATTGGCAATGTAGCTGTGCTGTAAGAAGATTATTTGATTGCTTTAAAGTAAATATGTCGGTGGCACATACTCTTCCGCTACGAGCAACAACTTGACGGTTATACTTGGCTCCGATTTTCACTATGTCAGAAACTTGCTGGGGTGTTGAAGGAAAAGTGATCACGGCCGGCTTAAAGGCAAATCTGAGGTTGTCTGGAATATAGTCAGCAATCGGTATTTGTGCGCAACGGATGAAAACGTACAAGACAAGCTGGCATTCGTATACTCGTTATCTCCGGGAAAGACGACACTGAATCCTTTCCCAGTGAGGTCTGATTGTAAGGTGCCAGATACGAAGGATATCGAGGCGCATGCAAGACACAATAGAGAGAGGAGCTTCATTTTGGAGATGCTGTGAGGAGTAAGAAAAACAGATTGAGAGCGACTTAAGTACCACTGAATCCATCCATTATTAGATGCATCGAAAATAGAAGAATATCCGAGAGTATATTTGAACCCCACGGGGCGTCATGATCCTGTGGATTGTCGCGCGAAACATAGAGGCCAGGCAGAGAGATTTCCTGTTTAGTTGTCATCCGCGGCCGAGTTTATAAACATCAGTAAGGCAATGGAGGAGTGGTGCCCTATAGGTTATGTTTTTCCATCATTTGCAGTGACAGATGGGCATTGTCCGCGGCCGGGTTTGCTTTTAGTTCCCAGCTTTCTGGGATGCGGAGGAAAGCGGTGTGTAGCAAGATTGAATGTTGACCCAAGCATTGGGCGGGCAGTCTGGACTCAGGTGATGGCGCCACCGGGTGCTGTTCAGTCATGGTCCGTGCGAGATCTCCATGGCGAAATGTCGCGCATGACATAACGCATTCCTGCTCCCGAACACCCGCATCTGTTATGACTCTAACGTTGGAGAACGTTGGCCATGTCAAGGCTCTGAAAATTATGCACAACGCTCATCGGGCACTGGGAATTCAGCCATTTGTATGTAATATTTCTCGCTCTAGATTTAGCATGAAAGGTTAACCATACTGTGTGTGATTCTGAAGGAAAAACTCTTTTGCACCGTTGTGCTTGGCTCTACGATGACTCACTCAGACTGCATCTGTTGAAAGTCTCCTGCTGAGAAGGATATCCCGCTTTCTGCTCCAGTAAAGCTGTAATGATTTTGCATAACGTTCCATCCCACTTATCGCAACCTAGTCATTCGCTTATATATTATCTTCTAAGTTCTCACTCACCCAAGTATTCACCAGCGGGACGTGTATTTGCATTTTATACATAGTGATCGTTCAGACGACATACTTTTTCTTGGCCTCTTCTTCGACCCTGTCGGCTCCGAGTATGATTGCACAATGCGACCATTCTCTCTATTACACTGTACATGACACCTGACGTCTACTAGCTAGCGCGACAGTAAGTACTCCACGCTACTCACTTCACGCCCATTTATTGAGGGGCAGATGCCTACTTTATACTTCCAGGAACTGTACCCGCCTCGATTTACTCATGAACATGTGTTATTCAAATGTTGTTATAGCGAGGATCTCGCGTAAAACTCTATTTTGTATGGAAAGTGTAGCACTGACAGTGGCAACATCCGTTCAATTCCACACGTCCCTGAATTAGGTTGGTCACATATCAAGTCCCAGTACTGTGGACTTGCATATATATGCTGCCCGTATAGCGCTCACTCACTTCAACGACGACTACTCACAGATGGTGTATGACCCCTCTGCAGCACTAGGTGAATCTTGAAATACCACTATCAAACAGGGCGACTTACACCATTTGCAGCTGTTACTGCAGTTTGCTTCGGCATAGCGATCGTTACCACCTCCTTCAGACTCGTCCATCGCTTACGCGCTCGCCAACTTTGGTGGGATGACTTCTGGGCCTTCATCGCATTAATAGGCGTTTGTCTGTTTACGAGCACTTTGTCGGGGCTTTATCATCTCAAAAGTATAACTTTATTCGTGCTTTGGAGATTGAACTTGCTCTGATTTGGATTATGGCCGACAGCGGTGCAGAAGAATCCTACTACTTATATGCTGTGGCGCTTGTCAAGTCTCATCCTATATACTCTTTGTCTCTGGTGCGCTTCTACCCTATGTTGTTCTCTCTTGCTATACTCTGACCGCGTCTTTTTTTGCACTTGAAGGACATCCCGTTTAAGCGTCGCAGTCACCATCGTGCGCTTGCTTCCCCAGGGAAATGCAAGACGTGTTTCAAAATCCGTATCAGCTATTTTCGGCTTAATATGCGTTGCTCTCGTCTTCGAGAAAATATTTATGTGTGGGAAGGTAACTCCTCAGAACTTCGCACATTGTGGTATACCAACCTGGAATGGACCATTGGAGCTCTCCAGTACGTGGCCAAACGTGCTGTATAGTTCATACAACTGAGTAATATTCCTCGTCAGCTGACTTGTCAGCTGACATCTGGCTGATCAGCGGGCCTTTTTATATGTTGCTACAAATGAAACTGCCACGTCGTCATCGGCGTCTGATCATGTATATATTCGCATGCGGGATATTCACCACTGCTGCTAGCATTGTACATTGCGTGTATGTTCTGCTTAAGTTTCCCGTGGAGATCGGAGTGAGTGGCGACATCCAGGTATGTTCACCTCATCATCCTGTAACTTCAGTCCATGATCTCGGTACACACAGGCAGCAATTTCTATCATCGTGTGCAACCTACTCGTCATTGTAACTTGCATATACCGTGTCTTCAGAGATGAAGAGGTTCCGGGATCGGATGTAGAGATACATTCAGCTTCTTGTACACCTCGTCCAGATCCACACCTATCATCTAAAACTCTCGTTGGGACTATGGCTGTTTCAGCGGAGCCATTGTCAGGAATAACCCTTGCGGATCGTATTTAAGCGTAATACTTATCTTGAGCACGAGCAGAGATTGATTAATTTCGGGCCTTACGTTTTGAAACTTATGCGACAGTAGTGGGAGCTTCTAATAGTGCGCGACTATCCTAATTTTAATCCTGTTATACTTATATATACGTGAATCCGAAATGCAGTGAGATCAAGTCTCCACAGTGAGCACCCAGCACAAATGGTGGCACAGCCAACCGACTGAAATCGATAAAATATAGCAACGCTTTCATTGCCAGCTTGCCGCTACTCGTCTCTTGCCATTCAACCCGGTTAAAATATAGCTTCGGGTGTTCAGTTTCCTTTGTAACCACTTGTACCTGTTCATTGAAGTTTTACGTTGCAATGAAATCATACTTCTTTGAAATTCTGATTTCGCGCCTCCGAAGCCCATTTCGCTCAATGCATGTATCTACTCCTCGAGCTGCAAGCATTGGGATTTTTAACTCACGACTTTGTACGAAAAGAGTAGAATAGCGCCGCCTAGCCTCCATTTATTCAATGTATAGTAGAACTCGAGATGGAACGAACTATAGAATCGTGGGAAGCACTCAGTACGTGTGCGCTTGTCTCTGAATCTTGGCTGCAAATCTATCGCCGCTACGTCTTGACAACTATTATTCTTCCAAAAAGAAGGAGCAGTGTTCAGCGACTAAACGACCATCTAGAAGGAAGTCCATAGCTCTCCGCATATATTCGCAAGCTCATTTTTCGTGGCATTCGGGATGACTTTAGTCGAGGTGTTACAGACGAACTAGCTTTGGCCAATACAAATAATACCCTCGCCTCTTCATCGCTTCAAGTGCTTGATATAGACTTTTATTAGAATCCAGAATTTGGAATGACTGAGTCTTCTATAGGTTATGCCCTCCAAGCTGAACCGGAGACAAGTCATGCATAATGTAATGCATTTTTGGCTGAGCAAATTCCTGCCAACATTAAACACCCAGGGATCCTACTCAATGCTGGAGGACAGGTTGGCCAAATTTTTGATATCTCAATAGCCAGTAGGCTGATCACTCAGATTCTTGGTAGGATTACCTTAATTTAGTGATGCCATGAGCTGAGCTGACTCAAGAGTTGAGATGCCTTGAGCTCAATCAGGCAACCACTCAAGCATGACCTCAAGCTGGCAGCAAAAATCCAGCAATCCAAATGCCCTGTGATTGCCTGATATCATAATTATGATGGTATTGTCCAAAGCATATAGGGAGTTATCATGACCTGGGTATGACAGGCATGCCTTGGACCATTTTAGAAATGTAACTTGTTGTATCTGCTTATGGATTCTCTTCCTCCTCCTTCTCTCCCCTCTTCTCTCCCTTCTCATCTTTCTCCCCCGACTTCTCTCCCTTCTCATCTTTCTCCTCCTACTTCTCTTCCTTCTCTCCCTACCTCTTCTCCTACCTCTCCCCCTTTTCCCCTTTCTCCTCCTACTTCACTCCTTTCTCTGCTTATTCTTCCTCCTCCTCCTCCTCCTCCTATACTTTTTACTAGCTGTAACTTGTGAAATTCATTTCTGTGCTACTTTTTTGCCCAATCTTATCTGAATCCAAGCAAGAAGGACAAGATTTAGGTGTGATAGAAGACATGCTGCCATGATGGGTTGCAGTGGGTATCATAATAAATGAGAAGGAACTTAAAGACTTTACTCTTGTAATGTTTTGGTGGGTTAGTTCTCTTCTTTCAATTGCAGGAAGTAGTTATAACTACAATTTCAAATTTAGAGCAAGAAGTATGGCTTTCTCAAATTGCACTCAATGTCTTCAACATTCAAATTTAGGTCCAGAAATGATTGAAATCTTACATGTCCTGAAATTTACCTTCTAGGCAGGGAAATTAAACTTCTCAGCAAGCTAGGCTGCTACTAAAAATAGTGCAAGACAATTGTAAATATTGAATCTACAATAATCCATCAACTTCTATTGTCTGGCAGCATCAAGGGCATAGAAGATCTTATTAATGTATTGTAGCAGCAGTTTGCAACTCTAATGCATATTCTAAACTATAATTTTTCCTATTCCACCCTGTACCATCCAGAAGATACACCTCAATTTATCCTCAGCCTTACTACAATGATCAGAAATTATTTTTAGGTAATATCATTATGCAAACTGAGCACAGCTCAAGCTAATGTTGCCACTGCTTAGCTCATAACCAATAACCACACAAGCAGAGCTCAGCTGGCAATGCAGCTTATGACACTCACAGCTCTGCTCAGGGCAGCATGACTACTGAGCTGCTCAAGCCATAGCTCCTGCTTTCCTTCCTAAATTTGGAACTTTCAAATTTGTTATATCCCATTCCAGCTGTCACTCGTCACCATCCTGTCACACCCCAATTCACCACAAATTCCAAGTCCTTGCAGCTGAGCTTCGGCTGTGTTGGCCACACTATGGCCAACAATATGTTTCAGATATTTTGTACTAGTCTTCATTCTCTACTAGTCTTCATTCTCTACTAGGCTTCAATCTCTGATTAGTTTCATTCAAGTTCTTATCTTTCATCTCCACAAAGCCTTTAAGTTAGCTCTCTTAGTATTCATATGTCCTCTGCTCATCTAACCCTCTTGCCATGTATTAGCTATAACCTGACCTCTACTTCCACATGCTTTGTTTGTTCAAACTGGACTAGTATTCAATGGCTTATCTATAGGAGTAGTATATAAGTAATAGTATCCAAACTGTACTTCTTTAGTTTGTTAATTGTATTGTCAATCCACTCCCTGGCTTGATATGATCCTTGTACTCTCTCAAATCCCTTGTCTGATACTTCAGCCACTTCAGCCAACCTTCAGCCAATTGTCAGCCAACCCATTGTTTCTCTCCAATGAGCTGAGCTCTCATTGTTCATCCTCATCTCTGTTCTTATTATCTTCTATTCTAAATACAGGACTAGGATAGTGGGTAGCACAGCACATAAGCTGAAGCCAACATCCTACATTGTCTATTGTATTTAAATATCAAGGACTCACTCCTTGGCCATACTGTCCTACTTGTCTGGCTGTGTTTGGGTTTTGACAAAATTACACTCATGTCATTACTGATGCTGCTGCATAGATATGTGCACAATGGGGTAATAGTGTGTCTGAGTGATTTCCCTTCATTTTTCAGGGGCCAATAATATGGCAAGAGCATGGTTTGAGTAATATATATTTTGCCAATCAGATTTTAATTTCAGGAGCTTGTTTCTAGATGAGTCCTAGAGGTTCCAGAACCACTCCTGAAAGCAATAATTCAAGAGGAAATGGAGAGAGAGGGGATGCTGCAATGGCTGGACAGGACTTGATGCCCTCCTAGCTCAACTGAGACATAAAGCTTGAGAAGGGTTTCATTGCTGATGCCAGGTTAAGGGGAGTGGTGAAGAAACAGTTATCCAGCTGAAGTGCATTGTGTTCGAGACCATCGAAGATACATTTCTCCTGTTATATTCCAGCAGTATCAAGATCGAAGTGGCCTACGACATGGCCGAGTACACATGGGATTAGCTATGCTGAAGACTGAGCTCGTCCTGTAGATATCTGATACGTAGCAACTAGACCATCACGAACGCCATCCTTATCGAATTAACGTAGAAAAGTTGTATCGAAACCATTACACCGACTACAAACCCCAACTTGTACTTGAAGAATTTCGTATTCACTGTGTTAAAATGCTTCTATCTCCATATATAGACTGCGCATAGATCACCGGCTTCATAGCCACATATGCAAATTTAACCACTTGTCTTTCGCGAATCAGGCCTATTGCGAGGGCCTCTCGGGTGTCTTGGGGAGGGTTTGCGAATAATTTTAGTATCCTCATCAACAGGCTTGCGAGGAGGGCTTGGTTGACGAGGGCCTTTTGGACGTCCTATGGCAGGTTTACGCAGCGTTTTCGAAAGATTATCAGGAGGAGGTAAAGGCGCAGGCAACGAAGGGGGCGGAGAAGGAGGCGATGTAGATGGAAGCGAGACTGAGCATCTTTGTCGACTGCACGGCCCACAAGTACATGTTGATTCTGCTCGTTCTATCCAAAGACTCAGTATTAATTACAGTCAAATTATCATTAACCATAGACATACCTTGCAATGTGCCAGCGAGAGCCACCTGTTTAAACAGCAATCCGCTCTCATATGAACCCCTACCAAGTTAGGTATAAATATTAGCTGAGGCGAAGATAAGTGTGGACTGATGGATTTGTACATACCGATGCCCAATCCCTGGAACACGGATGGTAACATCGGAGAGTGCCACTGGCATAGGTGCCGCCATAGCCAGCGGTACACTCAGAGCCGCGGAGAGCAAGAGTAAAAACAAAGAGCGCATGGTGACTAGATGGAATGTCTCGTTAATCGAATCAAATTCAAGCTATATGTACGCCAAAAATATGATTCAGTCGATTTGATAACGAACGGTGTCACGGAACACGTACTGGTCAACACGTCTATGCTGAAGATGATCGGCGAACAGCTGCGAAAGTGAAGTTGTAAGCAACATTGCTTCACTGCGTGGATGTACTGGATGTACGAAAGACGAGGAACTCACCAGCCAGCACTGTTGGGGAATCAAAGCAGGCACAAGGGCGGCTTGATATATAAGCGTCTATTTGGTCGTGTGGGGGAAAACCTGTGCATATGGCTTTCGTGTAGGCGTGGAAAGCTGGATGGTCGGCTCTGATCTCCTGGTTTGCTGGCCGTGACGGCATTTTTCTTGCCCTCGAACTGCCTTGAAGCTTATTTTTCAGATAATTAGTTTTTCGCATCGGCATGGACAAATCCTATTCACATCTAGTTCTATCATCCCACAATTTGAATGCTCAATACTCCAGATTACTTAACATTTGATTTTATCTTCGGCTTCCGAATCCTTTGCAAATAAGACAATATAGATCCGATTTTCTTCTTCCATGCACCACACTTACTACGAAGGTCTTCTACTTAGATAAACACAGGAAGCACGTATAGTTCAGCATTTGTTATACAATGATGATCAACGAGTAGCTGCAGCAGTCAAATCATAAATAACAATGTTTCATCAAGGACATATGAAAATGAAGAAAGGACTCATTGGCCAGTGTTCCTGATGAACCGCCTCGTAGAAGCGCCTCATTTATATGGAATTTGCGTCCAATGGGGTCCTATAGGGGAAAAACCAGTAGTCGAAGTATCATCTCTGTAGGCCAACGTGGGCACGGAAAGGTAACTCGGATTAGGGCCTAAATAACTGAAAGATTGATTTGAAACCGTGGAGTGTTTTAATCACGTCGCTATTTGCAGAGGTGGGCGAGCAGTAGATTCTTGATGATGCGCCCTGCAAATTTTGTATGCTCTAATAATGCTAGTGCATGCTGGCGTTGCTCTGACAGAGGGATACCCACTTCAATCTGTACGATCAGATTTCAAAAAAAAAATGAGTGACTAGAGTAAGCAATACCATGTAGAGTTACTTGCAAGTTACAACTGGATGCCGAATGTCGAGTCATACACCCTAGATCGCGCTTGTGAATAATAAATAAGCAGTATGTCATCATACAGAAGAGAGTTTTGCCTGACTTGAAGACGATCCCGTAAAAGATACGTTCATTATCCGTTATGATTGACTATCCCCGATGAACAAAGTGTGGGTACGAACATCCCATTAGGTATCTAGTCCTCCAGAGCCACATTCTTCAGCTTCTCGCGAATCTCCTTTATTTCCTTCTCCAGCTCGTCCAATCGCTTCAGCAGAGTGGCCGGGTCCTCATTCTGCTTCTTCCCCCCCACCTCTGTCTTCTGTGTCTCATTCACATGCACCGGCACCGGGTCAGCGCCGTCCAGCCTCCTCAATATCCTCGCCGGATTGCCCACCACCACCGTAAATGGGGGCACGTCCTTCGTCACTACCGCGCCAGCTCCCACCACCACCCCTCTCCCAATCTTCACTCCAGGCAGCACGATCACGTTCCCTCCAAGCCAGCAGTCCTCCCCGACCTCGATCTCCTTCCCGAATTCTGGCCCCAATAATCCTTGCCGCACCGACGCGTCAAGGGGGTGCCCCCCGGCGAAGAAGCTCACATTGGGCCCGAGGAGCGTGCGCGCACCGATGGTGACGCGGCAGGTGTCTATGATCGTGCAGTTGAAGTTGATCATCGCACCTTTGCCGATCGTGACGTGCAGCCCGTAGTCTGCGCGGAAGGGTGGCTCGATCCAGGGTTCGGAAGCTAGCTCCTC
>JASFDH010000219.1:0-30670 GCA_036937195.1 Nidularia pulvinata | reverse complement strand
TAGATCTAAATGGGACGCTGGTGTTTCGCGGGCCACACAAGCGCAGGGAACGTCCGCGCCGCTGGGGAAAACCCGATCCCGCTCTAGAAAGTGAACCCAACCCCGAGGCCTCGTCCCACGACGCCCCCTTCGACCCCGACCCCTACTCAGAACATGGCCCCCGCCCGCTGCGCCCTGTGCACCCGCGCCCCTTTCTTCTCCCCTTCCGGACGTACCTCTTCCACCCCGCCACGCGCGCATGGCTCGACACGATGGTGTGGAGCTCCGCGCAGCCGCATAGTGTGGGAGATATGGTCGAGAAAGCGTTTGGTGAGGAGAAGGCGAGGTTGGTAGGGGTGTGGGCGAGGGATACGTTGGGGTTGAGTGAGGGTGATTATCGTAAGTTCAGTTTTGTTGGTTTCGTGGATTGTTGGTATCGTGTTTTTGTGCCTTCTTGCTTTCGTGCTGCTGTACTTTACTCTTGTGCTGCTTTAGTTTCTCAATTTCATGACTTCATGGCCCGTTCTGTCACGCTGTTGTGCTTTCGTTTTATTATTTCATTGTTTCTTGGCTTCGTGGTTTGCTTTCTGGTTTCGTACCTTCATACCTTAGTAGATTCCATATTCGCGATTCATAGGACCCTTGGATTTGCGCTATAATTTTTTGTCTTTGTGGATGTGGATTCATGCTTCCGTGGTGTCGTAGATTCGTGCTTCCGTGCTTCCATGATTTCGTGGTTTGATTGCGATTGCCTGGTTTCATGAACTAGTCTCCCTTTCGTTTTCAGCTTTGCGTATCGTTCGATTTTGGACATCTTCCAACATCGCTTTGACACGGCCTTCAGCTTTGGCCTCAGTTCTACTTTCGCTTTCAAGTTTATTTTTCCTTTCCTTTCCCTTCCCATTTATCGTCCCGAATACAAGCTAATTGCGATTCACTTTACAGACAAGAAAACCCAAACTACAAAAGACCTCGCCAAACCTTGGGCAGCCCTCCCTCTGCTCAAACCGGGTGAAGAGCACTCGGCGCAAAATGCCTCTAAGCACTCAGCGAGCACTACGCTCCTCCTCGACGATTCCCCGCGCAAGGCGCATCTCCAGCCATGGAATCATTTGTGTATCCGGGAGTATGTCGCGGAGATGCGGGCGGCAGATGTGAAGGTTAGGGATGTGGTTTTGAAGGAGGCTCAAAAGGCAGCGAGTGAGAAAACGGCGGTGGAGGGTATCGAGACGGAGGCGAGCGGGGTGGAGGTGGAGACGGAGACGAGCGGGGCGGAGGGGATGGACACGGAGACGAGCGGGGCGGAGGGGATGGACACGGAGACGAGCGGGGCGGAGGGGATGGACACGGAGACGAGTGGCGCTGAGAGCGGGCTGGAGACACCACTCTCCCCGTCTCTCGCGCCTGCCTCCCCTTCTGCACTCGCAGAAACTCCGAACAAGAAAAAGCGCAAACGCGAAAAGAAGCCCCGCCCGCCCCCGCCTTCCCCGACGCATGACGCGCACGCGGGATATGATCCCACGCTGCTCGCGGTGGTGGGCATTCTGGACGCGGTGAAATGCGAGAGCAACGTTGCGGGATGGGTGAGAAGTGGTGGATTGAGGGGGGTTGTGCGCCGGCGGGAAAAGGCGAGGGAAAAGCTAGTTGGGGAAAAGCTAGCAGTGGAGGAAGGAGCGGGTGTAGGGGAGGAGGTGACGGAGGGCGTAGAGGGCGTGCTTGAAGTGGGCGTGGAGGGTGCAGATGTAGCAGAGGGTATACTGGGCGAAGCGGTGGCGAGTCCGAAGAAAAAACGCCGCCTGTCCGACTCGCCCACCCCACGTTCCTCCCCCATCCCCCCATCTTCGTCCCCCGCGCGCTCCATCGACGACGACGCGGAAGACGAGCCGCGGGTCCCTCTTGCTTCTTTGGATGACCCAGCGGCAGGGGCACCCCTCTCGTCTGGCGAGCCGTGCTCCTCCACACCCGCTCGAACAAGCACACCCTCCTCCACCCCTAACGCGGGAGAGCAGAATCCATCACTGTGGTTCGAGGATGAGGCGACGCTTGCGTACTGGGCACAGCGCGGTGTGAAGGCGCTAGAGGAGCTGGGGATCGAGATCGTGCCGGGGGTCGTGGGGTCGAATGGTGTTTGAGGTTAGGGACAATTTGGACATGAGCACAGTGAGCTGCGCTGGCCAACTGGGTTGTCCCTGGCATCGCCAGTGCAAATGCGGAGGACAGGGCAACCGAACATAGTGCCATGGTTCGATGTTCGGAGATGATGCTACACTCGTTTGAGTGGGCGCTGTGCGATGAAGCTCGACATGGTGGTTGCATGGGGATTCGTTTCTTGCTTGAAGGGGGTAGCAACTCGCGTTGTGCATTGGCACAGCGCATTCTGCCTGGTTCATCCTAATGGTGGAGGGTGGATGCGGAGAAAGGGGTTTATCAAATGCTTACTCACATACGCAGAACGGCCATACCAGGGTCATATGTACATGTAGATATACTATAGAACGCGACGGGTAATTGTTCTACAAGCGGCGGTGGGATTGGGGGTAATAAAGTACATATAGATGGTACCATACATGATGGGGAAATACGAATGAAAGTACATTGTGGTACATTAAGGGGGGAGCTGGGGTGATGCATGCACTGAGCGCTATGATTGATAACTAAGCATGAGAACGAAGCGTACCAGGATATGAAGCCCCAGACTTCCTCATTGAGGCGGCCCAAGAGCCATAAGGCTGAAATACACGCTCGCAGTCATGGTCAGATACCGATCCTTCACAAGCTGCGCCACGTCCTATACATTACTCATCAGCTCCCATCCCAAAGACACGAAGATTCAGCAAACACGCACCCGCAGCAGGTCCTTACATTCCCCACGATCAATCGGCCCCCTTCTGCGCCCGTCGAGCTCGATCAGACGCATACCTGTTGGTTCCTCTTGCGTGGTGGTAGTAGTATCCTCACTGGGCTGAGGTGTACTGTGGTCAGCAAGAGCGTCAGGCTGGGGCGTCCCTTCCGTTGCTCCGGGGTGGGGTGTCCCCTCCAGTGCTCCGGGCATCGGCGTCTCCTCCTGCGCTCCAGGACTGAGCGTCTCATCTACATGAGTCCTGCCTTCCGCGATCTCCCTGAACTCCGCCTCCGGCGCCGCAATGAAGCACGTAAAGTGTAGATCGGTACCAAGGTCGGCAGGGATAGAGGTCTGCCCACCCTGCGCGGTTTCGGCATGGATGTGTGTGAAGAGGGGAGTGGTTTCGAGGGTATGGGCGCGCTCGGCGGGGGATTTGTCTTGTGTGAGTGGTATTGGGGTCAACGGAAAGGGCAATGGAAAGCAGGGATGAGGATAAGAGGAGAGTGGGAGAGAGAGGACGAACCGTAGCATTCGATAATGAATTTCTGGAGCGGGCTATCTGGGGTGAATGTTACGTCTGACTGGAAAGTTGTGAGAGGAGAACGAGGGGAAGAGGGAGGGGAGCTACGTTGGCCAGAGCGTGGATTAAGGCAATGGTCCCACAGGCATTACTGATCTACAATAACTTATGTAAGGCTTTATCGTGTTAGGGAGGATGTATCTTCTACGCACCGTTTGCTTTACCCAGAAGATTGTCCCATCGATCATAGGCTGCCCCTCCTTCGCGATCTTATCATCCTCCTCCTTCGCGCGCGCATCTGCCTCAGGACTAGTCGGGAAGAGAAGAACAATTGCATTCACGGGCTGCGACACGAGCGATAGCAGCTGTTATCCTGTATATCAGTAGTGGTAGGTCCGGGGATTACGAGTAAGGCACCTCTTCGTCGAGCCCGTACACGTCCTGGAATTGGGCTTGCGAGAGAACTAGGCCAGCTTTCTCGGCCCACTATAGAGCTATCTTTAAGTTCCTCCAAGCATTCAATGCGATGATATGAGAACCTACCGAATTGAAAACCTGTAAAGTCACTCGTTATGTCATCATTTTTCGGCATTAGCGAGAGATAGATGCACCGCTACCTCTGGGTTACTCTCCAACGGGATCCAGCGGGCTTCGCTTTGTGAAGACATGTATATTTCAGTTATTCGAAGTTGTGTAGAAATACGTTACAGAGGGATGGGGAATATGACTTGAGAGGAGGAGGGCTGGAGCATTCTCGAGTGACTGAACTCCCAAGGGAACGCGGCCCGCCCCTTGGCGCCATTGTCACATTCAAGTGACTTGTGACGTACGTCATCGTCACGATCACGCTCTCGGTAAAATTGAATTTGATTTATTTTTTTGTCCATTCTCATTCTCGTGTTCTCCATTTACTTTCATAGCCGTCAACTTTTCCCTATTTTCCTGTATGACTCGAGGCCGAGAAGATGCTTATCGCCCATTCCTATATCTTGATATCCTATGCAAACGCTTACGCACCGATTCCAGTGACAAGCGACCTCGGGCGGCGGTTAATTATATCTGAAGAGGGTGCCGAAGGGCTACGCAACTACGCAACATAAAAACACACGTAAGTACGTCGGGGCTATCATCCGTAATTTATTACAACCGCCTCATTTATTTGCAGAGTTTTCTTCTCCCTCAGAAGCGATGGTTTTTTCTTACGAGTCCAAAATCCGCCTCCTCGACCCCGCTACACCTGAGTTTACCGCCCCTTCCACCCCACGCTGGTATCTTGCCTACGGGAGCAACCTCTGCTCCTCCGTCTTCATCAAACGACGCGGCATCACACCCCTCGCGAAGGAAGTCGTTCTCGCCAAGGGTATCGAGCTCGTCTTCGACCTTGAGGGCATCCCTTATGCCGAGCCGCGGTTCGCGAACAACCGCTTGTCATCTGAGCCGGACGTGGAGTTTCATCCGGAGAAGGAGTGGACAGGCAGAGGAGGATTGATTGGCGTGGCATATCTGGTATCGGCCAGTGACTTTAGGAAGATTCTGGCGACGGAGGGCGCGGGATCGTCGTATCAGCCGTTGGAGGTCGATGCAAACGTGATTACGGAAGAGGGGATCGTCTCGGGGGAGACGAAGAAGGTTTATACACTGCAGTGCCAGATTACGAGGCAGGCAAAGGGGGAGCCGTCGTTAAGATACATGACCCTCATCCGGAATGGTGCCCGAGGTCTGTCCGTCCATTCACCTATTCAATGTCCGTGTTCCTAACATGCTCCCATAGAACATGCCCTCCCAGCACCCTACATCCGCTACCTTGACTCCCTGCCACATTACCAGCCTAACACTCTTCGCCAACAAATCGGCAGGATCATATATATCTCCATGTCCATCCCGGCGCTCCTTGTCTGCTTTCGTGTCATGGCGCACACGTCAGACACGGATGGCCTCACCGCGCCGTGGGCTGCCAAGATGATGTCAGGGCTGGTTCGTGTGGTGTGGGGGTCATATGATTGGGTTGGAAGATACGTGTTCGGTAATGCGGAGGTGACGGAGGAGGGCAAGCGCCCGTAGCAGGTCCAGTGTATGATGCCAGGGGAGGAGGCGTGATGGGAATTTTCCATCACATGTTGACGACGCGTCGTATCCTCACAGGGTACTGGTATTCAACTGTTCTTCTGAAGTTTTTCCAGAAAAGACATCTAAAATTACACTTATAGCCTGTTAATTCGGTGAATTGATATACTGCGGGATGTTGATGATTTCTCCCTTTGCTATGAAATATTTTAACCGTTTTTTGGACTTGAAGACCTCTTCCAAGGGATAATCAAGAATCACGTACTTTCTTTTTCCAGTTATCCTTTTTTCTTGTGCCAAAATTAGGCTTCAACAGTTCCATTCACATTTTTGACCTCGGAATCGAAGTTGGGGGCGATAATTTGCTCTTGTTTGCCATCGCCCTCCGCCGGAGACCCGGAAGGCGAAGTAAATTTCAATTTGATTTCGTTCGACGATGTTGAAGTTCACCCTCGAGATTCTCGTGAATTCCCGTAGGCCTACGAACTCCTGACATATCACCAAGCTATTTCAGGACCTCTGTGACCTAAAGACCGCTCGGGGGATTCTTCTTGGGCGCGTCCGGTGGTATCGGTACACATACTCCATCAGGGTATGACGCACATCCTTCCCTTGCTCTATGGTTACCTGGGGCAGTGGTAACGTGTTTGGCTTCGATGGCTGAACTTTATATACCAAGATACCAAAGGTTGCAGGTTCGATACTTGCGGTGGTGATACGGAACTGAGATATTACTTGATGTTGCTTTTTTTCCCTACCGCCTTTTTTGGCTCATTGACCTCAACTTCTCTACGATTCAAAGAGTTTTCATAAAATACGTCACTACTAAACCAACTATGTTAAAATCTTGCCACAGGCGCATCGTACCTTTCATTTTCATTGACAAGAACTTGAAATACTTTCCTGACGTGCCCCGTTGAAAGAGACGTATGGAGTTCTTACTTGACATTGGATATATCTAAGCACAGTCAAAGACAGGTTCAAGGTCGGAGCTATGCACAGTGGCGCCATAGTTAAACCAGATATAAGCCTTCAGGCAACGAGAGGATCATGTGTCTGGTGAAGGGATGCTTCTTCCCTGTTTTCGTTTTTCTTGCAGTTAAGGTCTATGTTTTGAAAGCTATATACGATGTGTAAAAGCGGTGTTCTCCAGCTGCGGCTCACGGATTCATGACAGATGATCAGATGGTGGCTTAATTCCTAGGACATTGGAGTCAAATGTAGGGTATTATTCAGGGACTCAAAGAGATAGCGAGCCATCATGTGTACGTTGATTATCTGATTAAGCCCCCGCTAATCTTATACTGACAGGGTTATACTTTTTCGGCCCGTAATATTTGGCAAAGAGAAGATAGCTATTCATAGCAGCGGCCGTTATATGAGTGATAAACGTTGGGAAGTCTATGTGGCTGAGGACCAAAGATACACCTGATCTATTTTTGAAGAAACAAGCCTGAACTCGTGACGAATATTTGAATAGAAATCTGAAAGAAAGCTTCGCGGTATGCTCAGCGTATCAGTTCGGGCCGAGATGCAACGCCTCATCGCCACCCTTGGCAGCTCTTGGACAGTACAGCTCGACACGTGCAGTGAGCGATTTTTTGGATCGACATCTTCAACAAATATCAGTAAACAGGCTCCTGCGAGATATATATACTCCTTGCACAACCCCCCACCAACAGGCTCATAAGCTTCTGACTATCATTACAAACTACTCAGCTAATCAACCAATCATCATGCACTCCGTACGTTGTGGCATATTTTTCTCACCTGGTTGGCTGTTGCTTAATGGCAATTGTATGATCATGGCAGACCACCCAGACTCCCGCTGTCAGCGCTGCGTGCGGCAGCAGCTCCTGTGGCTGCGGTGCCAGGTACGTCCTCTTGGTATCTCCTTGTTAAATTCATCTCTGACGGAACACCTCTACAGCTGTGCGTGCAAGCCGGGCGAATGCAAGTGCTGAATGCACCCTCCTCGTCGTCAGCTGTAAGATACAGAAGAGCTTATGTTTAAGGTGTCCATAATCAATGGAAGAAATTATAACATTGGAGGAAATATGTTTTGTTTCGTTTGTAAAGATATCAATATCTACTGTTGATGTATTGTGGCGATGATATTAGTTCTAAAAAGAGCCGTATTTACTTAGGTGAAGCTTCGGAACTTCACTCAGGCGTATCGTAAGGGTCTTCTATCAGTCAGTGTAAGCGTGTTCTGTTAACAGAACATGCCTCTTGATATCTAAGCTAAAGTTTATATTCAGTGCCATTATAACTCCTGAACTACATTATCTACTTGAGCTTGACTTTTTAGAGAGAATTGCCACGGAGAAACTAGAGAAATAAACATCTTGATCCTTTGACAACGCTCAGTTCGCAGTTGAACCTAAAATTGAATTAGGCCTTAACTAAATAGGTAAGGTCAAACGAAAGTGAGGCACTCACGTCCAAAAATTGTTTGCATTTGAATGCCTCTAAATCGTCCTTTGCCTGTGTCATCACGTATTTTCAGTCCTGACAGAGATAGTCTACTTTCCATTGACAAATAGCTGGAGTTCACTATTAGCTTCGCCGAGGTCGTTTAATTTCATGCGTTCCGCTATCACTATCCATTCATCAGGTTTGAAGTAGAAGCTACCACGCTCAATGGAGGTTCCATATGTGGAATGACGTTCATTGTCAAATGGGAGCGAGAGGTGTGGAAATGGCTCCGAGCGAAGGTTTCTGTAATAATATCAAGTTGTTATATTCTTTTGGAGAGCTCGCCGCCGCCTGGCTGTCAAAGCACATAGATGCTACCCGCAAAGTCAGAGACGACAGGAGACAACCTAGAAATGATGTCCTAAGAGTAGGGGCCACAAGAAAATGCCGCTGATTTGACACGCAACACTGACACGCAGCAACTCGAATATCCCTAATCCCTTCATCGCATGCATAATTCGCGTTAATTCACTTGACATCTCTCTGAAAGCAAAACAGGTCGTTGCGATGTCATCCTGGATTTTTGCTTGTGTTATGTAAGTGATAATCGGCTCCAACTTGCTTCCACCCCCGAGTCTCGCTTCTGTCTTGGCTTTTTTCTTGAAGCACGAACAAAGTACATACCCGCAGCTATAAAGCTTCCTTAACCTCATAATATAACCAATTAAATATGCAGCAGAGACCTTCCTGGAATAGGACTTGATTCTCTCACCATACCTCCAGGATTCAAAGATCGGGCAAGCATAATACAGCTTCGAGTATATAGATAAGCAAGAATTTATTTCACGTTGATATTAGTAGATTACTTTCTTCAGGTCCCTTGAGCAAAATCGACACACTGTGTGCAATGATTAAAACAAGCCCTGAACCTTGAATCATTTGACCAATACTGTATCCATCTCTGTTAGAAAACCACGCTGCGGTTCTCACTGTCGTAAAATTAATCAGGATAACAATCATTTAAGCATTACTATAATTGTTCTGGCTGTCGCCCCTTGGTCATTGCTTGGTTTTTAGTTATAAATATTAGCAGTCTTATTAGGATTGCTTGTTCAACAACTACTGCAGGTGCGGTCACAATTGGGTATGGGCACGAGTATCAGGTAGCGAGAACAACTTCCACTTGATGATATACTGGATTGAAACCGAATTTGACCTGCTTTTGATTCGAATATCTATTTAATATATTAATGCATTGAATGTGTCATAAGTATGTTACAAAGTGTTGGAATTGATATGATATTCTCCCTTATGCTGAAGTTTTTGTAAAATTGTATAACACTCTTGCAGATAGGATGTATGAGGAGCCTTCTAGTGATCTAAATATTCAGGTTTATTGATAATGAATCTATTTGGACCTTTGATCATGATATATACTCGAGTACATACATAGTTTATCATGCACCTCATGGAGCAATGTGGCATAAATTCACCTCATATATCAAGACAGTAAGATGTCTTAGCTATAGTTGAGTTATTCCAGTGCTTTCACTTGGATTATCTACTTTGAGCCGTATGACATTATTGACGCACTGGCGCGCCTAACGCACAGCTGCTACACACTGACGCGCAGCTGCCACGGACTTGACATGCACCTAACGCGCTAGTGACGCGATCCAGAGGAAATTAAGCAAAGGTTTACATGAAGTAAATCGAAGCGAAATCCCATAAATGAATGTCTTCACTCACACCGTCCTGCCTAGTAGAGTTAGAACATAATGCAAACTTCCTATACTAGAAATTCTTCAACTTACCAAGGGAAGATATTATTTTAATTTAATTTAAATGTTTATACTGCATTTTAAAGACATATTATACCACTTATATCGCTATTATAATGCTCTAACGGTGGAATGGTAGCGAAATAATCAAGTCCACCTACCGTGGAAACTTTGCACGTCAGTCGCGTCAAGCCCGGCATAATCGCGGCATTTTCACAATGCCTCTTAAGAATAACGCCGCCGAGGTTGCCTCAATGACGAGAATCATGGCTCTCGGGTAGGTCATGATCAGGAGATAATATCCCGGTGAAGAGACCACATAGGATCAGAGTTGAAGCACCACGCAAGTGAAGAGAGAACAGACGATACCGGCTTTCGATAATTTCACCGACGTTTATAGTCCATTAAGTTTGAAGATCTTACTATGTAAGGGGAATTTTTATTTCGAGAAAGCACTTAAGCAAGACTCACATGGATCGTGAAATAAGATGTTAAATATCAGTACTAAATGATAACATAACCGTCGATACCCTATTCCTGTACATATTGCACAAGGTGAGCGGGAAGAGACGGAGAAGCCTGAAAGAGAAGGGATGCCGGTGGGCATATTCCTCGTGAAGGTCCATCGGCAGGGTTCTCCTTGGTAGAGATCCATCTTGGTATAATTTTGATGTCGTGAGCACGGCATAAACAAAGGATCTCTTGGAGAATAGCATTCTCCCGAGAATTCCTCGACGACTGTGAATGGAGGGCTCTTACGACTGACGAATTATCTGACCGAAGTACAATGGTGGTCGATCGGCATCCGGCTGTTACCATTGCACGTAATCCTAACTCGACAGCAGCCATCTCTGCCCAAATAATGTCTCTGCCATCTTTCTTCCAATCGGCTTTTAGCTTCCATGAAAGCCACATTCCTCCAGTGGTTACAAGGCCGATACCTGTTGACGATGCATCGACGAAGATTTCACTGGAGAAATGCTTGCTCGCGACAGCAGTATTTGGTTTATCATGAAAGCTGTGCGGTAGAGGTAACTGTTCAGTGGAGGAACTAGGACTCCTCCACGTATTAAGGAGATATTTCTGAAGATCTGTTCGTTGGCCACGAGGAGTGCGATGCGCACAAGAGCATAGGGCGCGTATCTCTGCCAGTTGCTTGGAATTTCCGGCAACGTGCGCTTCAGACATCAGGAGTTGAAGATGTTCGAGATCGCTCGAATGGGATATGATGGAATTGGAAGGGGATATAATATCAGGAAGGCTTTCGGATGATGTTGACAGTGGGGAGCAATCTGGAGACTCGGATGAGTCTGAAAAAGATGATTCTGAAGATATCTCGCTATCGTAATCGACAGCAAGATCGCGCAAATCTTGGCGTTGAGGTGATTCTGGAGATTCTCCCAAGTGAAGTGAATCAGTAGGGTCGGATTCCTCTTCCAATGTGGACACTGAGCTGTCCTGCGAACGGTGCTGCTGTGAACTGATGGCACGATCTGCGGAAGAACCAAACAGTATAGTTTGCCACTCCATGAAATGTAACGCATTGTTAGGCTCGTCCCCTCCTTCCAAAATAAATGGAGGATCGAATTGACCCATTTCATCGAATGCAACTTGGAGAGCCAAAAGACGATCTCTTGTTTCGCATAACTCTGCTTGGAGCTCAACCATGGTAGCCTTATACTGAGCGCTGAGCTCTAAGGCTGCATTCCTCTGAGATTTGTATCGGCTCAGACGTTCGCGATCGTCACTGCGTTGAAGCCGCCGTCCCTCCCGAATACCATCCAAATAACGGAGGTCAGCCTTTCCATCTCGCTCTTTGACAGCGTGATCGAAAGAGACATCCAAACTCTGCCGTGCATCAACGATATGCGACATGTAATGACGACAGGCTTTGCAGCCTAACGGATGAACAACCCCAAAGGCCGAATCATCAACCCAGGGATATGCGGACGGAAGGAGATGCACAAAATTGTCCGGGCTATCCCAGAAGCTGGAGTTCTCAGAGTCACTCGACATCGCGCAAATATAAAACAAGAAGGTTGGTGGGATGGAGGCGAGAGAAGTTTCTATCAAATGCACGGAGGAATCGTCAAATGGCAACGGGAGAGCAACAGCTCCGCTACGTGAAGGCAGGTGATTGGGTTGGAGAGTTCTAAAAGTGAAAGGGAAAGAAGTTCAGGCTAGCTCTGATACGTTTTGTCCTTGGTATTAGCTACTCACCTCACGTATCCACGCCTTGTGCCTTGCCTTCAAGGCATGGATCACGGCACTGATCCACGTTCTCTACCTACGCACGCCATTTCCGTCGATGGGGCGAGGCTTAAGCCAGAGAATCTTAATTCTTCTGTGTATAAATAGTAGGATAAAACAATTGGAATGCGTATGTGTTGGAATATCATGAAACAGACCATTCGCGAGTCGATCCTACTTCACCGTAGAGGCAATGCGTACTATTCGACTCCACAGCGCACGAGAAACATACACTATACACGTGTCAGAACTTGAGAGAAGGAGAATTACAGGCGCTCAGAGTCGAATAGCGTTTAAGGGTGGATTGGGGCCATGGCGGACGATAAAAGAGCAAACGTTGAATAAGGACGCCGAGACTCGTGGCCATGCATTATCGGCCGAAAGGTGCTGCACATATTTGCATCTATTATTTCTCAAAGTCTTGACCAACACGATGCTGTTCGAAGTTACAACTCCGAGAGTTACCACCACCTCCCTCATTATTCAATCCTCCATCCCACCCCTTAGAGCCGTAGTCCCTCTAGACTTCGCATATAAGAGTCACACTCAGTTTATGAATTTAAACTGTAGATTCGCCACCTGAGTCTCACGACGTCTATCGCTCACGTAGAAGCAAGAACAAGAACCTGATAAAGCAAGGATCTTGACGCTACGGCTCTTCTATTCGGAATTTTGCGACGTCCTCTTCAATTATGATGTTATGGTTGCCATCAAGATGTTAATATCTCGAGCTGGCACTATAAGTATGACTAGGCAGTCATCCGAATCGCTGCGCAGCCGCTGCTGCAGTCGATCTGCTGTGAATCGATTTCAATTAAAACTTCCTGGGCATTTTTGAATGGTCATAGAATCTATGCTTCTGTTGGTGATTTCCTTGAGAGTATCTTGTGAAGTGGAATGACGCCAGTGCGCTATCGCGCACCCTGCGATTACCATTAGGCCAAAAAACCAAAAGCGATTAAAGGGAGTATTGGTGCGCTGGAATGTTTCAACAGGCAAAGATCGTGGGTTCGACCCCCACCGATGGTTTTGAATAATCAAGGCGGTGTTTGTTTTTTGGAGACAAAGCACATAATTCACCAGCCCGACCTAGAAGGGTTACATAATAGTCATTCCTTCGCAAAGTTTTATATCGTTATCGTTTTTGCGAGCAGAGATCTCAATTTGTATATAGACAATATGATTAGACAATTTCTTGAAACATCCGATTATCCTGAAAGAGAAAGATTATTACCTTGGACGGAACAACAATAACATGCTATATTTACTGAATTTCACTACCTTCCCAAATGATTCTTCATTTTCTTCATACGGCTTATGCCGGAGTCAGTGTTTATATCCAGGAGAGCCTAAAAGCTTACAAGCAACCTTTGCAAAGAGTGGAGAGTTGATGTCAGGTAATCCACGGATACTAAACCCATGGACGACCTGTATAACACATACCTGAGTGTGCTCCTCGTCTTCACAAATCTCCAAAGCTGTATGATCATATGAATTGACATTCTGCAGAACTATATAGTGTCATAAATTGCATTCGTGCCTTTTAGAGGTACATAATACTACGTACCTAGTCGACCTCCAATTTGATTCGCCTGCGTATGCAATCACCAGATCATAATACTTCCCCTCTTCCCCCATTTCGACCACCTACTAGCTCACAGGTCAAGATGAGGGTGAGCACGACTGGAAAGCATATATGAAGGAGATCTCTGAGCTCACAAGTTGCACCGACACCACAGGACTATATAACCATCGCCCTACAAACTAAGGATTTCTTTTGGCTGAGTGCTTGAGTCCTGGTATTCTACATTTCTGCCTACAAAGGAGTTTGAGCGGGAGACACTGTTAATGGCGTATTATCCTGCCATGAGCTCGTTCGCGCTGGGTGAATTCTAGGGCGATGTGTGAGGAGGCGGTACTTTGAGATGAGGAGCTTGACACAGAGTAAGACGAGAGGCTTCATGGCATAAAGAAAAAAATGAAGAATCTCAGTTAAACTGAACAATTGTCGTCAAATTCTTAGACTAAGTACAGGGATCTAAAGACGGGCATATCTGTCAAGATGTCATTGCTTCTCGGATAAAGAATAGCTAGCTACCCACACGTACCCACGGTCCATGGGTTAGGTCGATCCTTGTTGCTTATCCCTTGATGTATATATGCTGTAGAATTATTTGGTGATCAGTTGGCTCCTCGTTATCAGATACGTCCTTAGATGAAGAGAAATCATGTTTCATGATCATCATATATACTTCTGTACATAAGTTCTTTTCTCTGAGAACTCACGCTTCCTCCAGTTTGAACAGGCTACTTGCTTTGACTTAGCTAGCTACTTGAATTCCCCCCATGTCTGTAACAATGCTTCTACCAGTCACGTCGATTCTTGCCCAAAAATATCTGGCTAGTAAGATGATAATATATTCCAATATCAGCATGCAGCTCAATCTGACTAGTTTCCCAGCTATTGGAGTTTCAAGCCTCCTATACGACCATGAACTAAATATTGACGATTAATTTCGGACTATATGGCTAGAAGGTCTCATGCATGTCAAATATCTTGTTCGGCATGAACAGATATGCCTCAAGGGAAATGCTTTTATACTTTGGGATTTGTAAGGGAAAAGCCTGGCTTATGGTTTTCACATCAATTAAATGAGAATTAGTGCTAAGCAGACTAGTAAACGGGTTTAACGATAAAGTAAGTGTTAAACTTCTGCAACTTCAGTAGTTGATGCTATAATGTTCTGTCATAGAGGCCAGTATTCTTCTAAATAATAGCGGGGCTTTCTCTGAATTTCCTTGCCAGCTGTCGCATATCTATTTGGATAGTCGCAGACTTGCTGTTTTCGGGACCGTTTTACTACAACCTCTCACTGTGAGTTCAGATTTGTGCCTTCGCCAATTTGATCATTCGACATAAAATATTTTAGTTGTGATCACGTTCCGCATCTATAGTCTATGGGACGAGCGCCGACCAGTTGCCTACCTACTTATACTAACATTTATCTTTCCATGTCAATAACTACGACATTCATGCTCCTTGCCGTTCGGAAGATGCAGTGTACGTTTTAATTGGTGCACTGTAAATAATCAACTGACCTGTTAATCATTGACATAGCTTTTTCCACTATATTGAACCCATGAACATGTGAGGTACAGCATTTATACTAAGCCATCTAACAAAGGTTGATAGTAAGGACAATATATATTCCTTACGGATTAAATTGGTCTTAAGTCTATCCTGATTCATTCGTTGATCAGTTAAAATAGCACTGCCTTCAGTCATACACCGGCAGGGAATCATTGGCGAAAAATACTTGGTGAAGAACCTATATTGTAAGGAAGGCCGCAATAGTTCCAGTCACACTGCAAAGTTTGGAAGATCAATATACACCGGATTTTTATATACGCAGAGAATTACCCATGATGAAAAACGAGACCGCACATAATACCTAGTCCAACTTAAGCTAGATCTCAACGACCATGTGAGAGGACAGGGTAGACCTCTCTAGCTATGGATAGCTGCTGTAGGAGTCATATCCAGCTTTAGCTTAAAACGCTAACTGTTTCTATCGAGACAAAAACTCTCCAATAGCCAGCTTATGATCTCAGGTTTGACGTAGAGCAAGTACCACGCCTCGATCCCTGAAATCAATCACAGGAAAACACGCATCATAGATGACGATATACACATACACTTATCATGCATGAAATGATGCATTGCATAGTCCACAAAACCCTCGACACCCTTGATCGGTTTGAGCTAGAGAAGTTCAGGAATTCCAAAAGCCGAAAAGCCTTTGTGTGCACACCTCCGTGCTCTCCGCAGCCAGTATCTCCTCTTTAGACGGCATGCATAAAGCGGCTTAGATATTTACCTAAATAATTTTCTTTCCTATCAGTTTGAAGGGGCGACTGGACCATATCAACGATAGAGAGCGTGAAAGCCTAGGTTCAGTATGGCTCACTAAGGCTTGAGCTCTGTATGAAGCCGTTACAATCATAGAAGTTCGATGGCTTTAAGTGTGTGGATGGAGCCAATCACTCCTCCGATAGTCTCCAATAGTCGTCCAATTGTCCAGGATCG
This sequence comes from Nidularia pulvinata, assembly GCA_036937195.1. Lineage (NCBI taxonomy): Eukaryota > Fungi > Basidiomycota > Agaricomycetes > Agaricales > Nidulariaceae > Nidularia > Nidularia pulvinata. The sequence goes on along the minus strand of JASFDH010000219.1, from coordinate 14,729 downwards.
TCGCCCTCAGATCATATAGGAGAGCAGGACGATGGTGATGCACGTCATCTCATCCCGGAGCCACCACCGGACAATTGAGTATGCCTTGTAGTCGTTCTTATTCAGAGTAAAAAACGTACACCATTAGATTGTACACCGTAGAGCTGAGAGCCCCTCACACGCCTACGGACGTATATATGAATGTAAGACCTACTCTAAGCCGTCCAAACCTTTGCGATGAGCTCGGTGAGACCTACACAGCATACATATCAGAACAAATAGTTGCAGAAACGATGGGTTCACACGCACCAATATCGTTTGTGTTGAACTGGTAAATCCCAACAAGAGTTGCCACTGTAGCGGTTCGGAGAGACCATGTTGCGATAGGACCGATAACGGGGAACTTGCGTGGGTGCAGGTAGTCCACAACCATGGAGTCGAACTGTCTGAAGCGTCAGGATAGAGGACCCCAAATCATAGAAGGCAGACGTACCCCGATGTGACTGTGCATCACCAAGCTAACTCCCAGCAAGCCATCAACGACAGGATAGTTGGTGCCGCTGGTGACAAATGCAGCGACTGTCAGAGGCACGAGACCGGCAGAGAGCAGGCGCTCGAAGGCCCAGTGGTACGAGCCGTGCGCGCGTGATGAAGGGGGAAAGGGAGTGGGGTCGTTCACGGTGCCTTTGAGCACGGCTGAAGCAAGAGGTCAGTCGTACACTCCTACAATTTCAAAGAATACGTACGACCACCAGGAACGTATTCAGCGCTGTACGCAGTAGCATCGCTAGCGTGCCGTGCTGCTCAGAAATTGTGTCAGCGTCTCGTTTCTCCCATCTAGCTCCACAGCCGTAGCACGCACCTTGGGTCACAGCTGAGCGCAGCATAGAGCGCCGAGCAAGAGTTCTCGGAAGCGTTGAGCGCAGGATAAGACTCGAGGACATCGTGGAGGACGGTGAGGAAGAGGGGAGGAGCGCAGATAGAGTGCTTCCCTGTAAAATCCGACGCGGGGGATGCCTCCGCCCCGCCTCCAATCACAAGCTTCGGCTTACCACCGGTTGTTTCCGGCATTGACCTAGTACTCGTAGTAACCCCAGGCCTAGGGTTACTGTAACATGGCGTCGCCAAAACATTCCCAAACACTGTCACCATTCCTCCCAGCAGCTCACGGCTTACACTGGATCACTTCGTCCATAGTTGCAGTTCGAGCCTTCCTCTTTTCGTGTTTGAACGTCCTGTAAGAAGCTCTCGCTCTTACAGTAGACGAAAGTTTACACTGTTTCTACTTCAGTACGTTTGATCCAAATATGATTCATCCAAGCTAGTACTCACGTTTGGTATGTGGTGTTAAAAGATCTTCAGAAGGTCACGACATTCATTTACAAAACACACCTCTAAGGTCGCAGCAGGTTTTCCTTGGGCTATTCGGTCAGGACTCGCTGTTTATAATAAGAATATCTGAGGTCCGGCTGCGAAGGTTCGGACAATGGCAATGGGCTCAGCTAGGGTGCTGCTGCGGTTTACGGAAGCTTCTTGGTTCGAGTGTGTGTCGTCGATGTCGGGTCTGTTTCTGCCAGCTCTCATCGAAACAATTTGCGCCGTGGAATTAGTGATTACGCTAAGAGGTTTCATGGTTATTTCAATCTATTATTTTGCAGATGTTTAAGGTTGAAGCTCGCACTGCTTCCGTTTCAGGTGTCTTCGTGTTCCTTCACAATCCTCTTTATGCAGAGTATCTCTTCCTCCCCGGCTTCCTTGTGACCTGAAGAAGGTTCTTCTCTACAAAGTACAGTCCTCTTGCTACGTTGCCCCACACTGTAGCAAGGAGACCGATCGTCGCCTTGATCGTGACGTGCATGCGATCCTCGTGCCAAGCTGGCGATCCTACGACAAGTTTGAAGGACGACCGATCAGAAGTTGTCTCCAAGAGCCTCCATGCTAACATGTTAATCTTTATTCCGACAACGGCTGCATATCGCACCTCGAGGCATGATTTCGGGTTGATATCCAGCTACCTCAAACTCTGAAAAGCTTCATAGGGAAGTCAATGGAAAACTTGCGGTGTCTTTAGTAGAACAGATCAGCGTCAACCTCGGAATCAGGTCCAGGCATGCCTTTTTCATATCAAAATTTCTTCGAAATATAAGCGTACGACGGATAAAGTATTTCCATTTGATTTCACTCCTGCACGCGAACTGACGCAACGACCTAGCCATCAATCTGATTTGGTCATCCCGAATGTATCACTACCATCGCGGCACCTTAAATCATGCAAATGACGAGCAAAGTCGTACATACCCCGCATACGAACGACTGTCGTCTTCCCTTCTCCGTTTGTCCCAACCACCTTTCACCTCCACCCATTTCGGCCATCGTCTAGCCATAAATCATGAAGACGTTCGCTCTCTTTTTTTTTGTCCTTTCTGTTTCTCTTTCTGCATCCATTTCTCAGGCTCAGGACACGAATGTGGCGGCAGATATCGTTGACAATGCAGCGTTTGGTGCGTGCATTAGTTTCGTTTATATTTTTCAAAATCTGACATCACAGCTTTCAACAGACGGTATTGACCTCACGGTCCTTGATTTCCTCAACACTGCCCTGACTGAGATTGAGACCACATACATCGAGGCGAACACTACGACCGACTCCACCGCACGCAGGCGGAATTTAATAGGCCGTTTCGGTGCCCGCGCAATGACATCCATCGTGGATGTGCACAGTGAGTTTTTTCCTTCATCTCATCCAACCTTCCAGTAGAGCCAACCATTCCTCAGCCCACATCGTCCCCGGCTGGTACCGCACTCTAGTTCCCGTAACCGGTGGCAACCCCACCCCAACCTGGGACCTCGATACCCACCTCACCTTCATGGAGACCCAAGGCATCACGCACTCCGTCTTCGGCATCTCTGCGCCTGGAGCCAATGTCTATCAGGGTCAGAAGGGCATGACCGTTGCTCTCGCGCGCCTCATTAACGAGCAGTCGGCTGCGTACGCCCTCCGCAGTCGCGGAAGGCTCGACTTTTACGCCGTCGTTCCTCTCCCATACACGAATGAGGCGATCGCGGAGGCAAAGTACGCGATCAGCCGTCTCGGCGCGGTGGGCATCGTCCTAACGTCGAACTTCGAGGGTATCTACCTCGGGAATGCGCAGTTCAGGCCGTTTTTTGATGCTATCAATCAGCTGGGAGGGAAGCAAGTTCTCTACATCCATCCTAGCGCTCCGTATGTGAGGTACAATAACAAGCTGGTCGAGGCCAACCCCACGACTTATCCTACTGGCAATATCGAGTTCTTGTAGGTGATATTATACATTTGATCTGTGTTCAACAGCCGATTTTATTCTCCGCAGCTTTGAGACTGCCCGCACACTTATGGACTTGACCCTCACCCAAACTATCCACAACTTTACGAACATTAACTACGTGATTCCCCATGGTATAACGCAGTTACATTTATCTATTATTCTATGTTGACCGTTCTGTTGTAGTTGGAGGCGCTTTCCCTGCCACCATCGACCGTATTCTCAAGTCTGCCCCTGCCATTTATGATTCTTCCTTGGCTATCTACAGCACTCGGTAAGACTCCTCAATTCATCAATAAAATATTTGTTCATCATCATTTTTGCTATAGCTTCTGGTGGGACTCCGCAGGTCCTACTTACTACCACCAGGTTTCCGGTCTGCTCGGGTTCGGTATTCCCAAGTCGCAGCTGCTCTTCGGCACGGTACGTTCCTTATCATATGTAATTGTTTTCTAAATCAAATTATATGTATTCCAGGACTACCCTTATGCGCCTTCATATACCCAAGCAGGCTCTCTGTCCGCGATCAAAACCTCCTCCGTCCTCACCGATGCAGAGAGAACCTCGCTGTTCAGCACGAATGCCAAATCTCTTTTCGGTTCGAAGATCAAAAATATCTAATTTCATAGCGTGACTATTTTCTTTCGACATTTTATTTCGCGGGTTTCTCTCTTGGAAATTTATGTGGCAACTTGTAGAGACTATGGATTGTGTACTACATATCCAAGTTTTAATAGCTGCAATCAAATACTGCTTAAATTTCTGTTCTGGAGTCAACTAATATTCAATTCACTTCAAACCCTGTTACATACACCTTAATTCTTTGATATATGAGATCTACTTATACATTTATGAAAGCTTAAAGTTAATGAGCTCCTATTTTCTACTAACAAATCAGCTACCAAAATTCTCACCTTCTACTAATGGTCCAGCTACCACACTTCTCTACCTTAAGGAGATTATTTGTCACATCCTCAAGTATCTTCTAGGGGTTAATGAAATCACCAAATTTCAATACCTCCTTATCACAAGTGGTATCCAAAGTGGACTGTGTGGCTGGAAGGTAATCAGGTAAAGCATCCCACTCAGCAATCCTGGCCTTTGGATAAACTTTCTTCAAGTTTTAAGTTGCTTGTTTGAAAGTATAATTACCACAGTGATATGCCAAATGTGGATCTGCACCCACATATCATAGAAATTTTGCAATTTATAAGCAGAAATATCGGAATAGTGAAACCAGGTAACTATGGCCTAGTAACACAAAGCAGCGGCATCCATAAGTACAGGGAATGGAAGGTCTAGCTAGCACAGAGCATGATGAAAGTCATAGCTATATTAACAATAGAAACTGGTACCTGGAACCCCAGGGTAGGGCTGGTGCTTGTCTGAACAGCTAACTCAGATTTGAAGATGCCTATAGCCTAGCTGCACCACTGAGCCAGGACAGCAGTGCATTTGTTTGGCAACCAGCACAGAGCACAACATGTACTCATAAAGCAAAATACATGAACATGGCCAAAATACTGTGTAAGAAGAGTGCCACAATACATGGGCATGTCACATTCTAAGAATATAAATAATATTGTAGTATGCTAGCTAAGAAGGAACAATTGCAATGCTCTATTGAGCCTACACCAGAAAGATAAATGTCTAAGGGTGTCCAGAAGTTCAAGAAAGAAGCAAAGTCTTACAGAAGATGCACTTGTCATATCCCTATGCAGCACAGCATGCACCATCTCCAGACCACTCTCAATCAATCCTGACACTTTCCTGGCTTCCTGTTCATCTCCAGTGTTTACTCAGGTTTACTCCAGTCCACTTCCATTTTTGTACTTTGCTTCAGCCACATACACTATACTTTTCATAGTATATCTCTTCATGTTAATGTCAAGACCTGAACATGGCCAGACAAGAAGGACAGTACAGCCAAAGAGTGAGTCCTATGATATCTAGAGATGCTAGACAATGTAGGACATTGGCTTCAGCTTATGTGCTGCACCACCCACTATCCTAGTCCTGTATTTAGAGTAGGAGATAATAAGGACAAAGGTAAGAATGAATAACAAGAGCTCAGCTCATCAGGGAGAAACAATGGTTTGGTCAAAGACCAGCCAAAGCTTGGCCAGAGTGGCCAAAGTATCTGACAAGGGATTGAGAGAGTAGAAGGATTGTATCAAGCCAGGAAGTAGATTGACAATACAGTAAACAAACTGAAGAACTACAGTTTGAATACTACTGCTTATATATTACTACTATAGATAAGCCATTAAATACTAGTCCAATTTGAACATACAAAGCATGTGGAAGTAGAGGTCAGGTTGTAACTAATATGTGGAGAGAAGGTCAGATGAACAGAGGATGTATGAATACTAAGAGAGCTAACTGAAAGGTTTTGTGGAGATGAAAGATAAGAACTTGAATGAGACTAGTAGAGAATGAAGACTAGTAGAGAATGAAGACTAGTAGATAATTAAGACTAGTGGAGAATGAAGACTAGATACAATATCTGAAACTTGTTGTTGGCCATGGTGTGGCTGATGCAGCCAAAGCTCAGCTGTGAGGACTTGAGTTTTGCAATGAATTGGGTGTGACAGGATGATGATGAGTGACAGCTGGAACAGGATATGACAGTTAACATTCAATTTGTATTCCTTAGCCCTCATCATATGTTCTCTCTCTCTTAACCCACTTACTTCTCTACTGCAATAGTATGATTATAGTGCTCTGCATATTTACTCTGGTTACTTCAATTTTTGAGTATTCAAGTACTTCAAATGTATTGTAGTACTTCAGTTTGTTAATTTTATTAGTCTCTGCACTTCTACTCAGTGGTTAAACTACCTCTGAATCATCCTCACTTGTCTCTACTTGATAATCTCCTCTCATTGTCATACTTTGCACTCAACAAGATCTCCAGTCTCTGGAGACCTCTCCTGACCAAATCTCTGGTCAGGAAGTTGAGTATCAATTGTCACTATACCTGGAACTTATCACTCACTGTCATCTGTAAATTGTGCATTAGGAACAAAGAAGGCACAGCACATAAGCTGAAGCCATTGCCCATCTTGATCCTTTCTCTTTGGTAGCACTTGAACACATTTCCTGGAGATATTCCCACAGTCTCTAGAATCTCTCTCTGGTCTCCTCATGCACTCTATCTGTCTGGAACCTCTATGTTATTTCCAGGAAAGTGAGTTTGTGACAGCACTGAAGCAAAACAAGCCACCTATCAACTATTATAAATATTTGATCCAGAATAGAGATACCTGAGATGCTGGTAGGAAAATGAAGAACCTCCTAGTGGCTTACCAAAAATAGAAGCAGGAAAGTGGATAAATACTCCAGGGCAAGGTCATGAAAAGAATAATGGGGACTTTGCCCATACCCTCTCACAATGCATATTGGCAGTGATAAGCCTAATAGCTCCTGGGATTGCTAAATAAAAGGATCCAAACCAATCTTTATTCTGTTATAGTTTTTTTGTCTAGCTAGAGTTAGACTTCTGAGAGCAAATTCCTTATACACATTATCATTAAGAGTGCAGAAAGATTGATATGAGACAGCTGAGTTCCAGGAAAGTAGTTCTCAAGTGTTTTGTAAATTACAAAGTCTGAGGGAAAGAATGTCAAGACCCAAACACAATTGAACAAGAGAGATTATATGGCCAAGGTCTGAGCCTGATGATATGTGAAGATGCTAGACAATGTAGGATGTTGACTTCAGCTTATGTGCTGTGCCATCCACCATCCTACTCCTGTATTTAGAATAAACAAACAATGAGAACAGAGTTAAGGTAGATAATTAAGAGCTCAGCTTATCAATGAGAAACAAGAGTTTGGCCAAGGTTTGGCCAAAGGTTGACTGAAGGGACTGGAGGATCAAACAGGAAGTTTGAGAGAGTATAGAGTGTATATTGAGCCACAAAGTGGATTGACAATGCAATTAACAAACTGAAAGACTGCAACTTGAATATAACTACTTATATACTATTCCTAGAGATAAGCTATCCAGTACTAAGTCAAATGAAGACATACAAGGTATGTGGATGTAGAGGTCAGGTTTTGCCTACACCATGGAAAGAGAGTCAGATAAACAGAGAATGTATAGAGACTAAGATGGCTAACTAAAAGGCTTTTTGGACATAAAATATAAAGAGCTTGAAAGGAGACTAGCATGAAATATAGTCTTAATATAGAATATCTGAAAGATGTAGTTGGCCAAGATGTGGCTGACATAGCTAAGTGTTAGTTGTGAGGACTTGAAATTATGATGACTTGAAGTGTGATGTGTCATATCCCTGTCACAATTTACTGCTTGCAATCTCTGGACTGTTTACAATCAATCCTGATGCTCTCCTGACTTTCCACTAGTCTCTGGTTTACTCAGGTTCACTCCAGTCTATTTCCATTTCATAACTACTATGTTTCAGCCACAGACACTATTATTTTAGTAGTACAGTCAACCTTCTTATAATGCATAGGCTGTGACATGACCTATGCACCATGCATTATGAGAATTATGCAGAACCAAAATAGTCACATATATGTGATGTAGTGTGACCCCATCAAGAAGTGTGACATTTGATTAGACAATGTAGATGAGATATGCCTCCTCACAACTAACATGACTTACTGTGCTACTGGATGGGTGTGGATGCTCATCCATGAACTGGAACACCATAAGCCAGTCTGCAAGTGTTAGATTTTCTCACTTGCTCAATGCAATTCACTTTGCAGAAGTCTTTGGTGCATTCTCTGAGTTCTTTGTCACAGCTATGGATGTTGGTTTGCAGGTGTATGGAGCAGATTTCTCTCAAGGTTTTCAGTTTTTTTCAGTCCTTGGGCATTGTATAACATGAAAGCAAGCAGGGGGCACCTGGGGATTTTTTTTTCATAGATGAACCTTTTCAAACTTGAATTCTAGGTCAGTTGAATACTTGATTTAGTTAGTCAATTGATTTAAATTGCCCTAGAAAGTCATCAGGACAAGTTATCCTCTCAAAAATTGAGCACTGATGCAGAGTTGATGTCCCTAAGCCACCAATAACTGGTAAAATACCCTATCTGATAATGCATATTCAGTGCTCTGGCCTATACATTATGCAGTATGCAATATGGATGCAAATTCTCTGTGTCCCAGCCTGGTTTTGGCCAAAAAGCCATGCACTATGACATATATGCATTATTATGTCAAGCATTATGAGAAGGTCAACTGTATATCCTTTGCATTAACAGTTAATTTGTATCCCTAGCTATCATTGTATACCCTCTTTTATTTGACCCACTTCTCTATTTTTATTTAGTATGAATTATTACTTTGTGGTATTACTCTGGGTAGCCATATTTAAGCACCTCAATTGTATCATAGAACTTCAGTTTGTTAATTGACATTACCACTAGCCCCTACTCAGTGGCTAAGCTACCTCTAACATCATTGAATAACTTTGCTTTTACTTGCCAAATCTCCCCTTGTCAACATTATTCATTCTTAATGAGATCTCTGGTCAGGAAAGTTGAGTATTGCACACCTCGGGCGATCCTTGTAAATATGAGGTCGAGAATAATGTGTCAAGATAATGCACCACCACGTTACCCTCTGACTCTGTATCTCCTCTCGAGAACTGATTAGCGACGTGGCTAGCGATAATTCCAGTCACACCTATAACCTGGAAAATGGTGTAAGAAAGGCAAAATAAATCAACATGACCAGGTAGATGAACGGACCAAAGAAGTTTTCCTGCCATTGAATTTCTCGTCAAATCGGGACTGGGTTAGCTGAAGAAACGATTTACGAATGTACTGCAACATATTCCCAACTACTTATGTGGCTTTCGCTATGCTTCTGTTGTGAACAGTGTGTAAGGGCCAAATAATATTTATTCCACGCTTGTGTTCTCAACTTATGTGCTATTTGTGAAGAAAATTATCGTGTAAGCCGAGGCTAACAACTCGTATATGGAATGAGGTACTCAAGCCGATGGAAGCACCAACCTTTTGAGCAGTCAATCATACAATTCGAAGACTAGCCTGCATTTTGTCCCCGAATAAGTCCCACAAATAAGTCTTAACTATTCTGGAAAGCGAGGATAATCTGGATCGTACGTATGTTGCAAATTGCGTACTCACTGCGCCGACGCAGAAATGAAACGGATAGGAGTCGAGGGCCACTTCCGCGGCGAAGTCTCAGTCCGGCACAAACGATGCGGCGACCGTACGTACTATCCAGTATTCCCAGTGAGCAGAGCGACGAGAAACAGAAAGGAATGGGAATACGATAATAGCGTCGATAACAGTGAGACTCTAAATACATTAATAAAGACTACGCGTATCAGGGAACCACATGTTGAATCATTGGGCAAGTCATGAGGGATTCAAGACCGGGGGAAGTAAATTCCTCCTTTGCCTCGTTTTGCGTCATTCTCAAGATCATATGCCGTCCGCACACCGATAGACCCGAAGGGAACCTGTGAGTCATAGCATCAGTCAACGTGAGCTTGAGAGGCTAAGACTTCCCACTTACGTTCTTATACATTGATTCCTCCGCCTGCCTTCTTCTCTCTTCTACCTTATATCTCTCCTTCAGTTGTGCCGTCGTCTCCTCGCCTCCAGCGAGCTGATATGCCCTATTCATTGCCCAAGTGCCCCAGCTGTGAGTGCCCGGAAGCATCTCCACGACCTTGATGAAAGGAAACGCTGTATAAAACGCTCCCCATGCTGCGGTATTTCCGGCAACTGAAGCGCTTTTCAGCACGAGCTCGGGAACAAGAGTGACGACAGAAGCCCCTCGTGGATGGGCAGAGCTCAGAGACAGCGAACCGACGCGAAATGACGCGGTCGACGCGACGGGGGTGTGTGATGAAGACGAGGGGTATATGAGAAGCCGAAAATAACCATCCCCGGAGGATACTGGGATGTGTACAAAGTCTGTCTCGAGCACTACATGGTCCTTTGGTGCTGATAGCGAGTCCAAAAATTCTTTAGTCTCCTTGTCGTACTGGCTCCTCTTCTTCGCATCAACATCGATGTCCCAGACACCCTTCTTTTCAGGGGTAACGTCAATTTCCTTCCCCATAGTCCCTCCAAGCCACCCGCCAACAGTCCACCCAAAAAGACCTGTCCTCCACCCCCGACTTTGTAGGGTAATTTTGCGATCTTCTGAAAGCGGCTTTCGCCCCATAACGGAGATAGGAACAGCAGTGGATACGCCCCTATAATAGACCCAAGGTCGCGTGTGTCGAATGGTAGAGTATGGGGATCTAGGAACGTAATGTGGTTCGGCGTCGTTTAGCGCATGGAAAGTAGATACAGCTGCGGAACCAGCGGCATGTGCCAGCTGGGTTGCTGTGCTCGAGCCACTAGAGCCTTCTTCTGGATTTGAAGCTGAAGTTCTCTTGGTTGCCATATGGTAGATGTGCGAATACTATGAGAGCTTTCATGGGCGAAACGCGTCGATTCATATACGATACGAAGCACCGGCTCCAATGATGTCATCGCAGCGTACGATCACGTGGTCGACACGCGTTACGTGCGTGTGCCTGTCATTGAATAATGGTAATCGCAGGGTCGCGCTAGCCACTACGCCACGACGGCTTGCAGCTAGAGTAACTGTATACATTTATCAATGGCAATCGATCTCCTGAATGGCAGGAAGATCGTGTGCTATGTCATATTCTCTCATAGAATTCGAAAGACGGCAGTGACTCGACCTCATAACGTGTATAGAGCCGCACAAAGCCTCTTATAGCTAGCTCCCTTTCCCACTTTTGCACACGCCCCTGATCCGGGGTTTAGCGCAGCCCTGGATCCGGGAAAGTTCCTGACGCCACTGGGCGGGTGTAGGCCAGGGGACGATGGTTAGATGATTCTGCCTTCATGATGTGGCCTGAAGCGCTCAAGTTGACCCTCTTGCCCTATTTCATCAGGAGCACCCACCCGACGACGTTGCCCCAACCGGAGCACCCTGCTAAGCATGGTGTATACCAGCAGGCCCTCTGTGGTGCCCTATGCTTCGCGCTTTCGGCGCCGGCGCAATCTCTGCTGTGCGCTTCTCCTCTGCATGTTGGGCATTACGCTAGTGTACCGCTCTTCCTTGGATCTTTCAGCGCACCAGCAGGGTCCGTCTGTCCAACACACGGACGATGAGTACGAGTACGATGCCGCTGGACTGTCTAAGGGATCTCCACTTGTAGCCGTGAAGAAGCCCGAAAACATCAGTTGCACCCCCGCAACGTGCATGCGCGGCTCTTGGGTCCCGCGCAACCCGCCCTTTGCGTCCATCAACGATTTGCACGCGGCATACCCGCCTGCGCCGCGCGGTACGTGGAGTATGTGTGGTGGTGAGGAGAATCACCGTGAACCGGAGGACAGGGTGCGTTTCCATGCCGCGCAAGAAAAGCGTTTGGTGGATGTAATGAACTGGGTGTGGAAACCGGACGAGGGGAAGATGCGCACGTGGGATGCGGAGGCGTTCGTGGTAAGACTGCTAAAGAGCCCGGGAGGGCTTATATTCTCAGGAGGTGAGTCTATTTCTTATTCTATATTCTTTTCTTGACTGTCTTATCGTTTACTACCATCATCAACCTCTAGACTCCATCTCGCGACAGCACTTCAACCACCTTGAATACGTACTCTCACTCTCCAATATCCTTATCACTGAGGACCCGCCGCACCTCCCGCATCACTCCCACCACCGCCTGCACCAGTTTATCCTGCGCCCCGATGACCCGATGACCATACGATTGCAGGCTCTCGCCGGCGTGCCTGCATCGCGCCTCCTCCGCCCGATCTACACTAAGATGGACAACCACATCCTCATTGGCGAGGAGGAGGTACGACGCTTCACGGCGGCGCTGGGCGCGCAGGAGGGATTTACATGGTACGATATATTCGACTATTTTGAGGACTGGGAGGATTTCGTGAAGGATATGGCGAAGGGGAGGCAAGGGGAGGAGGAGAGTGTGAAAGAAGAGACGGTGTTAGTGGTTAATACGGGGATGCATGTGAGTGATATTCCTTGGGTGCGCCGCGACCTGAACTTACGACCTTTGCCACTGCCCTGTGCTTAGTGGTCCCGAGGCACATTCCACATGCTCCCCAATACCGGCTCCATCTTGGACCAACAACACCGCGTAACAGCCGCGTACAAGCAAATGGTCCGTTCCTCCTTCCTCCTCCTTCTCCTGCCTCCCAATCACCCTTACCACAGGTCAACCGCGTCACCACGCTCCTTGCTCCCATCCCTCGTTTATCCGTCTACTACCGCACCACCGCCCCCGGCCACCCAAGCTGTCTTGCCCGCACCTCGCCGTACCCCGACTTCGCTACCGCACTCAAAGCGGAATCAAAAGTCCGTGAGCGCATGGGCCAGTCCACGGACGACGAGGGGCAGAAGGTCGTGCGGATGCGGTGGGATTGGGACCGGGTAGAAGCGCATAACCATGTATGGCGAGATCGGATCGCTGAATTACCTCAGGTAGAGAGAGGAAAAGGGGCAAGATGGTTCTACATGGATGTGTGGGAGCAGGCGCTGCAGAGGCCGGATGCACATACCCAGAATTTGGTGGATCCGAAGAATTTGAATTTTGATTGCCTGCATTGTGAGCCCTGTGGTTCTTCTCGTCTTTCTTCTTTTCTTTCTTCACGTCTTGTCTTTGCTCTACCTCTTCTCTCCTTCCATTTTTTTGCATACCTTTTTCTTGTTTTCTCCCGCCCTTTTCATTCCTTCACTCCCATCTTTATTGTCGTCTTTCTTTCCAGCTCTCTTTACTTCACAATCATAAGCACGTCTAACTCGCCGTTTCTACTTTCTCTAGGGTGCGTCCCGGGTGTGGTCGAAACATGGACTGAATACTTGAACCATTTGGTTTTCTGGGATGATTCGAATCCGAAGATATAGCAGGGTTTGGATTCGGGGACGTCGGACTGTTCTGATTCAGGAACATACAGCTTTTCGGTAACTAGAGAGGGATCTATATATTGATATCTAGCATTAGACCGTGGACACCCTAACTATGGAGGAATAAACCACTTATGCTGCTATCGAGGTATATACTAGGACTGCTGGTAAGCTGGGAGTTTTATAGAGTATTAGCATCGGAACCCTCCTGCCAAGGTATTAAGACTACGATACTCATGCTACTACCCTACGTTTTGTCAAGCGCAGCTTCGTTCGACTCACTCACGTATCCCCGGGTGCATCGAAGTGATAGTCTATGTGATCTGATCAACGAAACTCGTCCTTTCTCCTAGACCGAGAGCCCTCATCACCCACCCTTTGGCCTTTATAGATGCTCGCACTAGGATACTTCTGCGTGTGTCCTGATTACAGGATGAAAGAAATGGTGTCCGAAAGAACAAATAAAAACTTACTATTTGTTCCTTTAGCCACGGAAGTTCTGCAGCTACATTTGAATAAGCACAGCTAGCGCAGTGATATACCAGACACCTCTAATTAAAATAGCTCTGTGAACCATCAAAACCTCTAATAAGAAGGGAGTATGATATATCAAATTAGAAAGTAAATACATCCGCTATATGAAGGGATCGAACCTACGACCTCGTGGTCAATTAAAATATAGCAATTGTAGGTGGGTAGCCTTGAGAACGAGAGTTCAATTCTTACTCATGTCTTATTTGATCAGTCGACGTAGATGCTTATTTACCTGCAAAGTCCCCCTGATTAGAATTAGTTTTTCCATCATTTAAATACGAAGGTAGTGCGACCGAAGTGGCGAGCCGGGAAGCGTTGCTTGGAATGCAGAGGCTAGCACAACAAATTCAGTGTGGCACATCAACGCGAATTGAAGCTTATCACCTCTTTAATTGGGCTGTCACGACGACCATCATGCGATTGAAAGAAACCAAGGAAAAAATCTCAATATTCGAAAGCCAAAAAAATTGTGAACTGTAAACACGTAGATACGAATCTAGAAGTACAAAAGGGTAAAGAAAAGGAATTAACTCGTGACGAAGCTCACCTCCATGTTTGAAGGCTGAAGGGCTGAGTAGAGACAACTCCAAGGCATTGTCTTCACATTACAGACTAAGAAGGAAAAGTAATTCGAATGCCTGCACAAAGATTCCATATTTCATATCGCGGAAGGAAGAAAAAGTGGCCGTTGATTGAAATGCAGACCTGTACAAAAAGTGCAAGTTCCGTCTCAGCTGAGTGGTCAACTGACTAACCACATGTTTGCCCCTATTCCAACAGGGATTTATCACTACCGACCTTAAAAGCCATCGCCAGATGCTCCAGTTACTTCGAATCCTCTAATTATGGGTAAAGTAGTGTTTGAAATCTCTCTCTCCCTATCTAATCGGAGGCGCTGGAAGAATCAAGTAGGTGGCCCTTTCTGAGATGAGTGTTATTTTACGGGCATAGGAAAATTGCCGTGGCTGAGCGTGCATTGGCGTGCATTGGCGTGCATTGGCGTGCAGTGGCGTGCAGTGG
>JASFDH010000218.1:0-30672 GCA_036937195.1 Nidularia pulvinata | reverse complement strand
TGGATTGATTCGAATTTCGAATGCCCGTGTCACTGAACGGGAACAAACGGTCTGCCGTCGAAGTTGATGAATAAGGTGGGTAAGTTATTCTAGACGACATTTCTTCGCACTCCTCAGCAGTGCCCCGCCTCATCCGCGGAGGTAGACTTTCTGTGAGTCTAAAGTGAGTGCTAGGCATGTTCTCGTGCACTAATTTGTTATCTGACTCTCTTGTTTTGCTTCGTTAACTAGATGAGCCTCCTTTTGTCGTGAATTAGATCCCAAAAATACTCATCCACCTTTCATTCGGAGTTAAGGCCGGGCAAAATAATCTGCTTGGGTATGTCGGAGTATAGGCCAAGAAGCGAAGTCAAAAGGCTACCTGAGCATGAAGATAATAAAGGGTTACTATAGAGTCCGTGAGCGTTGTAAGAGTCGCGTTTATTTATGGTTATCAGATAGCCTCTTCTAACTTACTAGAATGGCATGCCCCGGAGTTCTCGCCTTCTACGCTATACATACATCGCTGCAGCTATACTTCGGTCTCACACGCTAATCGCTTCTTCCACCGTAGGCCGCAAGATATGCCACCGAGCTACTCTAGATAACACGATAGTTGACTTTAAAGACGTGCGAGGGCTTCTCTGGTAGCTGACAGAGTGACCAAGTAATAGGTGTGAGTAAATATGTCTCCAAGAACTATTATCTCCATGGTCATAACTTCCTGAAAGATTTTAACATCCAGCTTTTTGTACAGGGCTCTTGCGAGGCCGATAGAAATTTCATAATTGTACCAAGCTCTGTTCTTCGGGCCAGAAGCGCGCGAAGATCTAGGGCTCAACACCCTACATGGAGCAATTTTCCAACAATTATCTCTGATTTAGTCAACCGCCGTCATCCTCGCCGGGCGCAACAGAGCGAAATATCCGCTCTTTCTCTTTTTTTAGAAATGCCAAGGAGATAAGGCGTCGGTGGGCAAATGCGTTCTTGGTTATTTCGAGAGTCGGGAAGCAAAGATCTAGCATGTTATGATGCGATAGGTTCAGTATTGCGGAGGTAACGAGGCTGCTATCAAGGAAACATCCATGCTCATAGAGTGGCATGCGATTTGTTCGGTGAGTCAATCGGTTGTCATCAGCGGTCAGCCGTGACTCTTTCTCATTTCTCTTGGGGGTTGCGCTTGAGGGACAAAAGCGAGAAAAGGGACGGCGGGCATGTTTATTTCAATCTCCTTTTGAAGGCTGGAACCAATAGTACAGTGGCACGGAATCACAAATTCATCGACATCAGTTGAATATTATACCGTAAAGTGCCATAATCTCTCAGCGTACATTTTCATCCCCTCCAATGTACTTTCTTTCACTTCTCCTTCGAGTTTTCTGCTATCGTTATCCTGAGCTTATATCCTATTGCTACGTTTCATCTTTGGAGACCTGGACTAAAGCCTAAAGGTATTTTATCCGCTAATTAGGGAACAACGATAAGAGCAACAGTTCCCGAAGATATATATTATATGCGATAACATTCATGTGAAGCGCTTGACTGCGGCCTTGTAAAAGTACCGTCCGAAAAGAACTCGCAAATACATCGTCCGTTGAAGGAAATTTAAATAAAGCGACCTTCGATATCAAGCATACTATATTTTCGGAGAAATATGAATTTCCTGGGTACTGTTATGCTGATTAAAATCAAGGGAGAATTAAAAATGACTCGCTGCTGCAATAATATCCTTTGCTTCGTGCACGGTGGCGGCGGTGAATGTAGCTTATTGTACGTATCCCACCCTGCACTTCTAGCACAAGCTCATGCGATAAGTACCCTCGACGCATGCATGCACTTTCGAGAGGTGGAATGGTAATCGGGAACATTACAATCCAGAAAAGGCCTGCATCATGCGGCATGCTACACCCCCCATTACTCTAAGCATACCGTGCTGAGACTTCGAGATGCCATGAGCGATGCATGCATGGAAACCTAATCATTACTTATCTTCATACCCTGCGGAAATGTGACTGAAGGTTCATGAGTGACAGATCAGTAGCGATTCAGGCCATCACGCAGAACTTGAGGTGCACATTGGTACTGTACGCGAACAGGGATGAGCGCGTTTTCGCCCTCATTAGCCTATGATAAATATATGAATAGTAACCATTAGCAATATCTCGTCAAGAACAATAGCAGTTACTGGCTTACACTAGACGTCGTGTGAAACGCTGTAGAACGACAGATTCGGATAGGCACCTAAACGTCAATAGACAGGGCCTAAATAAAGCACAAACGTACTTCGGTGCTCGATTACGCTTTCGAGAAATCATCGGAAAGTCATTAACTGTACTTTATGACTCACAGCTATGTATCCGTTAACGAAGATAGCTGTGGCTTACGATAGTATTTCCAGACCTTCTGGAGGCAGGTAGATGCCGATATTCGGATATTGGACAACTAATAGCCAGCATGAGGAAAATAACTTGGGTTGATGATAATGCGAATATCGTACCCATAGTATCATCGAATTCCGGGCTGTATCGTGGCAACTAAGCAGTTATTGGGAACGAGCAGAACTAGCCAATATAAAGTCGAAATATTTAATGTTTTTTAATGCTGATTTTCAGCTGGCCGTGGGTCTGGGCGGTGAAACTTCTGAGTGAACCTTAAAGCTCATGTATTAGTCCTCCATGACCACGAGGATGTACAATCCGACCATTTTTATGTGTTGGCGTCATGCTACGATATGCCATAATTCACAAATGAAGCCATTGCCACCTGAGCAAGCTCGTGAGATACCCTGTCTTGGATGTAGCTTCGAACACATTGTCCATGTAGATGAGTATCAGTGAATACTTTGACAGGAATTAAAGCGTTCACGCACAGTAAACAAAATCCCTGACGTAGATTTTCCCATCCACTGTGCAAGCGCGGTCCACAGTTTGCGTAGTTAACCCCGGTCGAAAAAGGGCTATGTATTGTGGCCTGAGCCGTCAGACTCGATTGCGCGTCCCAGAGTATCGTAAGTATCTTCGCCCTCATAGGGCTCCTAGAATCGTATTGATTACTCCAAATTGCACCCGACGACTCAGTGGTCATCCAAACAGGAGTTGATCTTTCAGATATGGAAGGCCGTCGATGGCTATATTATCGGCGCAATCTGTCCTAACTGATCACGAACAGAAGCTATGCACCGGAGCGCGGAGTTTAGCAGATACTTGGATAAGCCCTGCGTCGATCCTCTTTAATTATCATGGAGAATTCATCTCAATGGGCTTATTTCTTGTTGAAATAGGAAAGATTTGCTCGACCCGTGACCCTAATTTGAGTCTCTTAGCTAATCAGCTCTACTTGGTAGTAAAAAGAGTCAGAGGTAAGCTCACGATATCGATTAAGAGACTCACGTCCATTTAACATGCGTAGCCTCTTAGTAGCAAAGAATGAGAGAATACGATGTGTCCATCACGGACGGGAACGCGAAATAATCATACATCTAGGAACCTAAACACATCTGGTAAACGTCAATATATACTTCCTCAAACGAAGACATATAGATGCATACTAGTATAAGGTTTCCTAAAACGCTGACTTGCAGTATACAGGAACACGTATATATCTCTCAGCTTGAGAATTGGTTGATTATCATGCCACCCGTACGCCATTCTCCGAGTCTGCGAAAAGAACAATTAGCTGAAGGTGCTTGCTGACAAAAATATACAGTGGAAATATAACCATGCCTTACCGATCATCGTCTAAAGCTGTACATAGTACGAACAGAAAAATGGTAATAGATATCCGGACGCAAGTCTCCTGTCTCCAAATGAAATAATCAGAAGATCACTGCTGGTCGCAACTTAAATCTGATTACTATCACGCTTTGCATGTGGCCTTAATTGCGTTCTGAAGTTTAATTAATAAAGATTCATGCCCGAATCACCAAGTGTGCAAGTCAAAATATAGTCAGTTGGAAGATACCTTTCGCCAGAGACCATCATGCCTAATTAGCCATTTGAGTATTGTCAGCTACGTGATGTAGGAGGGGATGTAAGAATTCCAAACATGACATGATAGTTATTTTAAATTTAACTAACCAGTGACGACTTCTGAGTGATGATTCTATTTTCTGGTCTTTGCGAACTCTGAGATCTGCGTTTGGATGGATGATCGCATTAACGAGCTTAAAATCATAGAGCCACATGAATATCGGAGCTGAAAGACTTGAGAGTCGAATCTCCACTTCCATAGGCTAGATTAGACAGCGAGGACAATAAAGTAGCGACACACAGTCGGAGATCGGTGGCAGTAATTGGTCAAAAAGTTGCATAGTACAGTGTCCGGCACGATGAGGCGGATCGATATCGCTGCCAGCTTGAATTCAGAACTTCATGTGTGATAGGGCATGTCTTTCTTGAAGTAAGTAAAAAAGTCAGACACAGTACGCTCCCGTATCGAACGTATAGAAGATCCAGATGAAAAACAGGAAAAAGCGGGAGTCCGACTCGGGCAGCATCATGCGGCGGCCAAGGCCATCTGCCACGGTCATGGTAATGCCAATGAAGGAGTAAACCCAATGCATAAGGAAATGGCTTTAGCACGGCAGATCGAAAGAATAAAAGAGACTATCACCTGGTATCATTCGATGCTTGAGCACATCGAATTGCTTCGAATCCGACTGCACCCGGTACTGCATACCCCATGGAAGGATACAAATAAAGTGCGAACAAAATTCATGGACGAATCAGAACGGTAAGAGTTTCATCGTGGAAGTGTCACGGTGGGATCTCCGGTGTGTGCGAGCTCCCCGCGATCCGCACACAACCACAGCGCCTTTTTAACTCTATGACGCAGAGCAACGATGCCGACTCCTCAAGGTTTTACTTAGTGAACATCGAGGCAGTCCATGAGCCGATTGTTTGCGATCTGCTATGCGAAGCTCTCGCTGAGCAATACCGAGTATTTTTCCTTCCTTCCTGTACACTTAGCCTTCACAATAGAGCCGCAACCTGTAACAAGTATCCCCGTGTCCTTCCCGGAAGAATAACTCGATTCGTCTGCCAGTTTCTTTGCAGCATAGTCTGGCCAGATGTTTAATAATGGCCAGTGGAAAATTCTACATAAATTAGACTGGGAACCACCATCTTCCAGTTGTTTAGCAGTTGATACCGAAGATTCAGAGGATACGTAAGTCCTAAAAGTATTCACTGTTCGCGCGACAGAGGACTCCTCCGCTAGCAAGGGGTTTAATCTTCTCTAAGGTGCTCTTGAATCGGTCAAGTTCTACAATGGGCTTCTACTCTGTCACGACTGCCACTAAGTAGGTCCAACGGGCAAACATCTCGTTCAGGTCCTGAGACTTCTAGGTCCTTTGTTGAGGCCCTACGTCTCAGTAATACTGAACTGGGAGGATATTTGCTTGTCCACTCAGTTCAGAAGATTGTCAGTGATATCTTGGAGCCATTGTGCGTACTCGACAAGAGATCATTGAACATTCATGGCGGTGCGTGCAATTATTTTCTTTCTTCATGCCAAGTACTGGTATGCTCAATATAGGTACATTGTACTTCTCCAGTGGTTACCGCCGCCAATTTTCTCTTTGGCCATTTCACCTCAGCGAACGATCTCACGGATTCCTTTAAGGATATCCCCGTTGCGAATGTGGGAACAGTCTCTGGAAGGGATGGGGTAGCTTATCCAGTCACCACATCTCAACCCATACCTCATGATTTGACACGGGATGTTACATGAAAGAAATTTGCGGACACGCAAATCTATTTGAGCCACTTTTGGCTACCGTATAGGAAAGAACATCTCCTTCGATGTTGCTCTAAATCTTCTACCACCTGAAGCTCTCTTGGGAGGAACGGTCAACACAAAGGCTAATATCTGGCAGTTAGGTGCTACGGTGTGTATCCTTTCGTCATCATCAGTCCAGTACATCATGTTAATCTTCAGTTTGTGAGCAACACGCCTATTTACTCCTGATCAGCAATCAGCCTTTCGCATCTTCTTATGTTGAAACGCCAGAAAGTGCTCTGAAAGAGCAACTCAGAAACCACGGACACAAAAGTCACGACTGAGTAGTTGCCGCGGAGACTGCGAGTAGAACGTGACACCCTGCGCTAATCTCCACAGAGCCGCCCACCTAGCCCTAGACCACAAGGTTCGAACTCAAAATACAAGTCAGACCCATCGACCCATACGTTATGCGAGACGATAGTACAAAAATTACCGGGACCACTTTAGTGCTTCTACATACTTACTGAGCGCGGCATTAGCAAACGTCGAACGATTCAGACAGCGACCAAACAAATGAATGAGTGATGTGTCGTGTAGGTGGTGATAAAATAATAACAAATATCGCTAATATATGATGATCTCTCTCTACGCCATCTACCTATGGTCATAGCGTTCTAAGCCTACGCACTCTTCTTCTCCCCCACCCCCTCCACAGCTTTCTCCCCCGCCCCCTCTGCCGGCTGCGCCCCTACCCCCTGCTCCCCAGCCTTCGCTGCCCCCGCCCCGCCACCAAACACCTCCCACAAGCTCCCGGGGACCTGCGCAGCCATAGCCTGCTGCTCCTGCTCGAGCAGCTTCTCGAGCTCCGGGCGGTTCTTCTCGATGTACGCCTGCTCGTCGCGGTACTGCTGCTGTGCCTCGCGGCGCTTTTGCTCAAGGTAGGTAGGGGGCGGGACGTTCCGCGGTGTTTGGGACTGGAGGAAGACGGGAGGGGGGTTAGATTGTGTTTGAATGGAGGGAGAGAACGGGAAGGGGGAAGGAGGGAAAAGGAAATGAGTAACGGTGGTGTAAAGGGGGGCGAGGATGGAAAGGGGGGTAGAATAGGGCGGTGGAGGACGGGAACGAGGAAGAAAATGATAGAGAATGGGGACGAGAAAATGATGAACAAGAACAACAAAAACGGCACTCACCCCGCTTCCCAGCCCAAACAGTCCCGCAACCCCACCAACACCGCCCACAGCGCCACCCTTCCCATGGCGTGCCTCCCAATCGGCAATATGCCGCGCCTTCGCCTCCGCTTCCTTCTTCGCGTACTCGAGTGGGATGTCCTTGCCCTTGTAGGCCTCGAGGATGGGGCGCACATCGGCGGGCTTGTAGATCGCGATCGCTAGGGGAGAGATTAGTTGAGTGTTTAGAAAGAGAGAGGAGAGGGGGGGAAGGAAAAGAAAAAGGAGGGCAGGAAGGGGGGTGTGGGGGGGTGAAGTAGGGCATGGGAATGGAGATGAAAATGAGAAGAGGATGTATGCGTAGGAAAACAAGGGCAAAGTGGGGTGGGTAGCCGACAAGGTAGGAAAGCGGGAAGTGCCAAATAACAACAATAACGCGGGGAGCAATAAACATAGAAGGCCTAGACATAGCACTCACACTCCAAAAACGGAATCATCGCGACCAGTCCCTTATCCCCCGGGTCTCCCGTCCACTTGGGCAGAATAATCGCGTTCTCAGGGTGCGTCGCGACGTGCGCGGGGTCCGTGTCGAGCATCACGACGTGCGAGAGGTCACGGTTGAGGTAGGAGAGGTCCTAGAGGGGGAGAGGGGTTAGTAAAAATATGGGAGAAAGGGAAGGGGAGAGGCAGATGTGTGGTGGAAGAAAGCGGGGGTTGGGAGCAGGTAAGATGAGCATAGGGAATGGAGGTAGGAGTGGGGATAAGGATAGGTAATATGGTGGAGAAGGAGTACGAGAGGTTAGAGCAAGAAGGAAGGCAGGGGGAAGCGAGCGGGTGAGGGGTGTAAGGTAGGAGAAAGAGGGGCAGAGAAGAGGCAGGATGAAGACACAGGAAAGTACAGGAAAGGAAGGGAGCGAAACGTAGAGGGAAGAGCGAGTGTAAACGGCAACACACCTTAACGATCTTCCCATTAATCGACCTTGTCGCTTCGCGGAAGAGGCGATGATTGATGAAAAAGTTGTATCGGTCGAGTTTGTCCAGGATGGGGGCGGCCGTCTGGGAGGGTGTGTTAGTTAATAAGCTAACGTGGTGAAAGGGGCGGGAGCAGGGGGGGATCGCAGGAGGAAGAAAGATGCTCACATAATAATGCTGCGTCGTGAAGATGACCGTCTCGTAGAACTGCGAGATATACGCGAGGAAGTAGTCCACACCGGGGCGCTTAGCGGTGCGCCAGCCATGTTGGCGCTGTGCGAGGGGGTGAATTAGAGTCAGCGTCGAAGAAGGAAAGAGGGAATGGGGAGAAAAGAGAACAGAAAGCAGGGAAGGGTGGGAGGATGAAAGGAATACGGAGTGGCAAGAGGAACGAGATGGATAAGCAGGATTGCAGGACAAGACGAGCAGGATGAGTAGGTATGAGGGGAAGGAATAGATATGTAGGAGAGATGGAATGGATGTATATGTGGATATGCAGGAGGGAGGGAAGGAATACAAGACCGGAATAAGGCACAGGAAGATCAGGAGGGGAGAAGGGAGTGGGATGAGACGAGGTCAGAGTAGGGGGGGACGAGAGCGAGGAAGTAGGAAGAGGAACGAATAAAACGAGCGAAGGAAAGACGACTCACATCCCACGTTGATGTAACGAGCAGATCGTCAATCGATATAAGCAGCGTGTACGGCTTCTGGTGGGGTGGCGGGTACGGTGGCGGGAGGAGCTCTGGCCACGCGGGTTTGTTGAAATACTACATGTAGACTCGTGGTGAGCAATGACCCTGGGGGAGGGGAGGGGAGGAACAGAGACGTACATCGAACAAATCAGTAAACCGCTCCTTCGTCCGTCCCCACCGTGTCGACGGGGCGTCTTCAATTTTCTGCATTCCCCAAACAACATCAGCCTCACTTAAAACGCCCAAAGACACCCGAACGACTCACCAGCTTCTTATCCCTCAACTCCCCCTCCTCCCACTCCCTCCCCATCCATACCGCATTCGCCCCAAACGCAACCGCCAGCAGCGCCAAGCTCACGCGGCCCATGAACCGCCGCTTCCGTTCCGTGCTAGACAAGGAGCCCTTCGACGACTTGGCACCCGTACGCGCCTCCTGCTGCTGCGACGGGTCCGGAGGGGAGAAGTCCAGGCTAGGCACGCTGGAGGTCGGGGGCGTCGGGGGCGGTGGGGGTGCGCTGGCTTCTGGGGAGGGGGTGTGCATGGGCGTAGGATCTGGCGCAGGCGAGGGCGCATCTGCAGCGGAGGGCTGGGGTGGGGGTGGTGCGTTCTTCACCTGCTGAGGCTGCTGCCTCGACCCCGAGCTGGACGCCGGGTGGTTCTTTTTGGCGAGACATCGCGCGGAGGACGCGAATGACCTGCGCGCGAGGGGGGTCGATACGATCGAGCGCGAGAGGACGGCGAACATTGCCGGCGCGGACACTGCGAGAAAGAAGAGAGGGGGAGGGAGACAAGTGACCACTGGACTCGCTGCGAGCCGAGAGCCGCAAAACTTTCGCGCACGTCGCACGGGGTGTTTGGGAGTATTTGGATGAGGGGCCGATGGAGACGCTTAGCGACGTCGAGGCTCTTTGCTCGCTCCGTTCATCTCCTCGGTCAGTATGGCGGGTAACACTCTTCAGGCTGAGTTCCACCTCATGATGCAGTGTCTTGTCTATTGTTTCACTGATTCAACAAAGTACTCAAGAGATACTTACATATTGATGATCTCCATTGTACTTCCACACACATCATATAGAGCTCCTTAATCCTAGCTCCATCTAAAGCCTTCGATAGCTCAGTTGGAAGAGCGTGGGACTGTAATGGTTAAATTGACATCCCGAGGTCACTGGTTCGATCCCGGTTTGAAGGATAGCATTCCTGTTAACAACATCTTTTGTTTATTTTAATTTACTCCCGAGCTCTGAATCCTTTCTGTCGTTACAGTGCTTAACTCAGTTTAAAATACAGGTTGCAGTGGTAACCAATTTTTTCTCCTCAAGGCTGGAGACTTCTTCCTATAGGGCTTCAGCAGATGCTCGTCCCTAGGTGGATCTGCTGGTTTTGCGGTATTCATGCAGCATATATGACCATCGCCACTCATCTGACCACCGCTGCTCAGAAAGGTCAACTGCGCCAATCCATATTCACTAAACGTGCGCTGCAGCTGCATAATTTCTTCTGTCGAGGTCAGTTTCCACTTTCTGTATCTCTCTCCCTTAATGCTCTGGGATCGTGCTTCAGTAGGTTCACTCTGGCCAGACATGGTCAGGCCAATGGCCTTTGAAGTCCACAGTTTTAAATTCAAATTACATCCTGACAAAAATCCTTTTACGGCCGAATTTTCTTCTTACAGTGTCTCGGGCTTGAGTCGAACAAGCTTTTCCTGCCTAATAGTTCCGATGAAACGCCGAAGTATTGCAGGCGCAGTAACCGTTCCGCCACCGAGACTTTCTGGATAGACTTGGCACCTGTTTTATGTACGAATAATTGATGGATTCGAAGTTGTCGCCTGGCAGCAACACTCGCTCACAATATACTAGGTACCAATTCATATTATGGACCATCTTGTCGCTCTGATCCTTCACAAAACCAATGTAGTGTGAACCTGGCCTGGCTCTCCGCATAGAGAACAGGCAGGAAACATCCCTATCGCCACTTGCATGCACAACAAACACCCATCCCGACCACCTAGACGAGCACCGTCGTTGGTTCATCGAGGACACACGCTTGTGAGACTAGGATACAGCCACTATCTCACCTCGTCCCGAGGGATAGAAGTGCCCTTTACCTCCAGGTTCGTATATGAGCTCTGTCGTTATTCTTTGTTTCCTTCACTCATATCCAACCTCAGCTCAACTCGACCCCAGCATGAGTACAGGATGGCGGGGCCAAACAAGTCACATAGCCTACTTCCCGTTCTTTCACTCCAGGATTAATTTTGTGGCGGGGAAAGTATCTCCTCGTGTATATTGGGCTCATAGTCCTCTCGAAGTTACCCGCCAGCAGGGTGGGTGCAGCCATGCCAAGATGACCTCAACTCGTATAGCGGCGCCCTCCTTGACAACGACCACCAATATAGGCTTTAGAAGTTTATTCCATTAGCAGTGTACTCTCTGCGCTCGTTTGCACAGGTACGTGGTGGCCTTGATGCGATTCTGAATTTACCTGAGATGCCCGCTTCGTAGGCAAACCAGAGTCAGGGCAGATTTAGCCAACGTGAGTCGTTTCCTTGGCCCGACCATGTGCACATTCCTTCACTGCCTAGGTATGATCGGCGATCTCTGGATACCCAGATTGGTCCGTAGCATATATTAGGTGCTTATGTATATATACTACTAGCACCCCACTATTTTATAGGCGAGAATATAATGGGAAAATGCATTGAAGTGTGGAGAAATATTTCCTCATATTTTCCCCGAAGGAAAATACGATCTAATTGTTACATGTCGAGTCATGGAAAGTACACTAAAAATGTGAATCTTGATCAAAAACTGCCACTGTTATGTCAAATCATTGAATGTCACATCAGGAGGAATTCATCAATTTGACATAAATGAATATCACATCAGGAAGAATTCACCAATTTGACATAATTCTTACTTCAGAAGATTTCATTACAGATAGAAAAGGGTTTCCCTTCGCAATTAATATAAATATAAATATATTTTCCATAGGAGGCAAATAATGTATTCTGTAAGCGATTAAATTTTGTCAGTAGTTGGCAATCTGCCAAGATTTTCCCTTAATCAAAATCCATATCAAATTGAACAATTAGATAATAGCTATTTTTGATCGAGATTTGATATTCGTAGAGTATTTTCTGACTCAAATTACAACAATCAGATCGTATTTTTCATTAGAGAAAACGTGTTATCCACGCTTTGATACGTTTTCTCAACATATTCCCTCTGTAAAATAATGGGGTGTCAGTAGTGATAGGACAGTTATGGGCTGTTTCTTAAATGGGACCGTTCCCGAAAATTCTATCCTATGTGGAGAAGAAATACTCGACTAGATAGGTTTCATCAGAACATTAATTGAAGACAGAAATACGGTTTGCAACTTGACTTCATTTACACTGCACCTACAAATAAGATATTTACTATTTCTTTTTGCTGATAGGTGTGATGGATCTAGATACGGGATGCCAAGGGCATCTATAGATCTAGTAGTTTTAAAGCTGCTATAGAAGCTCTCACTGGTAAATCTGCCCACCAATTGTCACGCCGTTGTCTAGAATATCAAATCATTTTGTCTCTTTGTTGATTGTCATCTTGGAATAATTTGTTCCGTCACTTTTAGCTGAGAGGAAATCTCTGGGGTCAAATAATCCGCTGGACCTAAGGTCTGGCCTCTAGTGCCGTTGATGCACTTCCGGTCTTATACAAATGGCACTCATTCACACGGACAAAAGTTAATCAATTTACACCAAGCAACCAATCGCTACATGTGAACCAAGTCCATTTCAGACATATCTCCAACACCCTCCAACCGACTTCGGACCAGCTATTTCTTACAATCCAACATCGACCCCTGCTTTGTTCCAAAGAATTTCAGGCGCACACCTACAGGTCCATCCAGCAGTAAGTCATCAGCTAGGACTTCAAGGGGATACTTTAAGAACTTACATGAACATTTGACACTATCTCGACGACCTGGCATATCCCAGAGCAGCAAGGGATAGTGGCGAAAATCGAGCAGAAGCTACCGGACGGGTTACAAGCCCCTTCAGCAGGGCTTGCAACCGGAGATGCAAAGGCTGCAGTGGTGACTGCGAAAATAACGAGCATATTCGCTGTCAGAGAGAATTTCATGATAGAATATTTAGTTGAAATTGAGTTTGTAGGAATGCGATGTTGGAATGTAATATGTGGCTTTTCTATGGGCTTTTATGTCTTCTGGAAGAATTGAAAATAGCCCCCAAGCCTGGGAGTGACATTTACTGATCTTTCAAGAACACGATATAAAACTATACTTATACTTGTCTAGAGTATCCGTACGCTCCACAGTGACCCCAACGCGATGGGCGCGGACTTCAATGTCATCCAAATGGTCCATAATAAAATTTATGCATCATTTTAGACTCTCAATAAGCATTTACGCTTAATCCTCCTAGTACCGATAGGTTAAACATATATGGATATCAGAAACCTAACTATGGTCATCTAGGTTGTCTTCAGATGGAAAAACTTACTTGCTCATAAGGGGAATGAGTTTTTAAATTCTGCCTAGACATAGCTAGTCTCCACGATGTCATGAAATTACTGGAAGATTCGCAGTCACTGTCGCGCCGGATGTTCATCATTCTATAGGAATTAAATACAGAAGATCATAAGTGCGATTATCAATAAGATATATCACCTGTCTGTAATAAAACTACATAAATCACTTCTAGGAATCAGCCAAGTAAGACCCGTGACAAAAACACAATCACGGCGAAGGTCTTCTTGCGTCCATTTTAGAGCATAATGGACACAGGAAGAGGTGAAAAGAGGGAAAAGAAGACCGAAGGTATAGTAGACAGAGTAAAAATCATGATCTCTGTTGGCTTGCTAATGCAGGTTGGGTGGCAACAATTGGTTTGAGCATAAAGTTTCGCAGGCTCTGGCGTCCCCCTCCCCATCCCATTAGTTTATGTTGTGGCATACCATATGTCTAGAGAATTATCTACCTCACCGTACTTCTAGTCCCGGAAATCTGCGGGCTAATCTAATGTGTCCATGGAATGCTGAGGGTCGCTGCTGTGGATCCCCAGAGCAAGTATGTGCTTATAAACCCGAAGGTTTATAAAATAAATCTATCTACTGGCAAGCACGGCTGAGCAGGAGTGTCAGATGGGGTGCGAAAGGGTCTATCAGGACCGATCCTCAGGCGGAAAGTCAAGGATAATCTTGTAAACCGCATGAAGGTGATTGGTGGCTGCGACGTACTGAAAAGGGCTGTGATGGTATTCTGGTTTCGCAAGGACGCTCATGAGCGCATGGGCTGAGCTATCCAATGACGGGAAGAAAAGTTCTCTGGCGGTGCAGGACGCGAGACAGCATAAGATGAAGTGATCTACGGCCCCTCACACTCGCTCCAGAAAGCAGATTCGGCGTGACGAATACGGAAAACGGGAGAGTCGAGAGGCCAATGGCCTGTTATGAACTGCGGAAGGAGGCTCGCATATCTACGTGGGAGTGACATGCGCCTTGTAGAGCTTAGTACCTGGCAGACTGAGGATGACCTTTAGGAGGTTACCGAGGCGGTGAGACGGTTTGTCATGTATGAAAAATCGGTAGAATTCTGAATGAGGATTATATTATCAGTGAGAATATCTAGTGTCTCTAGCTCGAGTGGAATAAGCTTCTCCTGCATGAAATTTGAGTATACAATTGCATATATATGCCAGCAATCGCATCTCATTATGCAAGTGCAGTGTCAGATTTGCCGTCCAGACTTTCTGCGTAGACTTGGTAACTATTTTCTGAACGGAAATAATCAATAGACTCTCGGGAAAAAACAAATCACCCATGACATATCTTGAATCAATAAAGCAGATTCTTCTGCATTTGTATATGTAGGGGAGTTACTCTGTTTCTACAATGCAGGAGCGGTAGCTTTTCCGCCATCGAGGTCCTCTCGATATACTTGGTGCCTAATTCACGAAAGGAACCTGCTTCACCGGTAAGTAAACCTAAGAGAAGGAATATAGACGAGATTGCATGGCAGTCCGACCCAAATGCAACAGAGAGCAGTGCCGCGAAGAGATAGGAAGGGCATGCGAAGTGTCGTTGAACAAGAGATAAAAAACACAAAGCAACGCTTAACAGAACGACAAAGGAAGCACTCACATGGTAATGCTGTGTCGGGAAGATGACTTTCGTAGAACTGCGGGATGTACGCGAAGAAACAGTCCACATCCAGGCACTTGGCAAGTGGGAGGGGGAGGTAGCGTCGAGCATGAAAGGAAGGGGCAGAGGCATAAAGGAAGAAGGGAATGAGAAGAAAGAGATATGGGATGGAATAAATAAGGAGAAGGGGGGGGGGGGGGGGGGGGCAAAGGTGTATGGTCAGAATACAAGAGGTGGGGGCGAGGAAGGAACGGACTGAAATGCAGAATGGAGGCGCACGAGGAACAGGGTAGAAGGCGGACAATGCTCATGCGATCTCATGAGGCGATACTTCCTTTCTATGGACGATAGCGAGCCTTTGGACGACTTCAGGCCCGTGCGCGCCTCTTATTGCTGTGACGGGTCCAGGAGAAGGCTATGCCCAGCACGCTGGAGGTGGAGTGCATAGGCAGAGCGGAGGTTTCAGGTGAAAGTGTGGACGGAGGAGGTATACATTAGTGTGGGATCTGGAGCGGATGGAAGCGCTTCTGCATCTGCGGCTGGGGCAGAGGCGGAGGGAAGGTGTACTTGTCCTGCTGCCTCGACCCGGGCTGGACCTCGTGGCGGTTCTTTTTATTGAGACAGTGCACGGACGATACAAATGACCTGCGCGAGAGGGTTGAATGTGTTGGAACGCGAGACGACAATGGATGTGGCCCGGAGAGGGCCAGGGGAAGGGAAGAGGGAGTCGGTGCGAGCCCGGAGGCCGCAAAACTTTCGCAGCGCGCGCACGTCGCACACCTTGTTTAGAATTGTTTGGATGCGGGGCCGATGCAGACGTCAGCCCTGCATCCAAACAAGTACGTCCATTCGTCTTCGAAGGCCAGCACATGCCATCCCCTTCAACTGCAACTTGAATGTTCGGATAGACATTATTACTATCGTATCCCAGTCACAACCTTCAGTAGTTCAGTTGCAAGAGTGTGAGACTGACTGTAACGGATACATTAACATCCCAAGGTCACTGATTTAATCCCGTTTTGATGGATAAGGTAGTATCTAGTTTTTTTTTCCAAGAATACGGTACGCTAAAAATCAATTTGATAAGTGGTGATATACTCTTTTTATGCCTATGCAGCACATTCCAACCCTTGCTACAAGCCTACTTACTACAAATGTCCGTCCCAATATGGAACTGATGCTGATTCAATTATGTGATTCATCCGGGACCTCGCCAGGAAATAGCGACGCTCTGGCTACTGAAGAATCAAATAAAGATGCCCTTGTCACTGAAGGTAAAGAATTAATTGCGCTTACGATTATCTGAAACCACGTGTGTCTCTTGTCGGAGTCAGTTTCTTTTGGCCATAACCTTTCTCTCTCTTCCTTCATCTTCTGAGATTTTGCTTCAACAAATTCACTAAATCCATATAGGAACCCGATCTTCGATATGTACTGTTTTGTTAATATGTTCCTGTATCTAGATTGTAGACACCCTACAAGCCACCCTGTAATTTGTTCAATATTTCCAAGCCACACCCTTACCAGCCCCTTCGCCTCTAAATCTCTCACATCCAAATCCCCTGCCTGCTACTATAGCTTGCATGCACTTCCAATTTTCGGTCAAAAGCGAGGGGGGGAAAGGAAACTTCCTAGTGACTTTCGACTCTTAATATCTGGAGCTTGAGTAGAGCAAACATCTTCTACCTCGATACAATTCATGTATTTTCCAGAATACCTATCCCAGGCGCAGTAATCGTTTCACCTCCGAGGCGTTCTGCACAGACTTGGTACCCATTTACGTACAAATAATTGGTAAGTTCTTCGTAAAGAATCACTCATAGGCTATGTCCATGACTCGGGCTTCAGTCAAACAAGCATCTCCTGCATAGATGTTTGAATGCGTTGGCTTAGACCTATTGCAGGCACGGTAACCGTTTCACCATTAATATTTTCTAGATGAACCCAGTGCTTGCTTTATGTACAGATACCTGATAGCGTTCTAAGTAAAAGGTGATGTTGACAGTAGCTTAGTAATTATATCTCGAGCGAGCTTGAGTCAAACTCAGAATAGGCGTCTAATCCTATCCTGCCCTAACATTATATGAGTAAAAAATATACAGTAGCAAGCACGATAACCGACCCGCTATTGAGACTTCCTGGATAGACTTCTTAGTTCTGATTTTATGTAGCAGACAATGTCCGAGTCTATGTAGAAGATAGCCGTTTCCAACGGGATAGGATAGAAGGACCAATTTATATCTCAACACCCACAGTGTCTGATTGGCTAGCCATCGTCGACGTTCTTGGAGAGGCAAGAATCTCGTATTTGTGAACAACAAATCAAAATGATACATCATACCACGCTACTGTACATTTCATGCGATCTGGCCAACACTAGTCTGGGAGAGCTGTCCAGGTTACCATATCGTGTTTGCCAAAACAGTTTGACCGACAGTCTGGCCGAAGAATTTATGTGCATAAGCTGTCATAATAAGTCATTAGCCTTAGACAGTGGTATCATTAAAATAATGGACATACTACTTGGGTGATAATTGTTTCTAAAAAAAATATAAATAAGAACGGTTCTTAAGAATTTTTGATACTGTTAGCAAGAAGAGACTCACCCCCAGAATTCATTGGAGTTCGATCCATAGGAAGTGGCATCCGCAAACCCATAAGAGGTGGGCGAGTTTAGCATCGTCGTGAACTGCGCATTAGAGTCGTAGATGAACGTTTGGACCTGTATCGAAGACGTGTTCTTAGCATACTTAGGAAGTAGTAAATGAAATTCCACCTACGCCACTATTCGCCGCCTTGAATGCGGAGACCTTTGCTGCGAGCTTGGTGTTGAACCCGGAGATAACGGATTTCTCCAATGCTTGTGCTGAAGCATCTTCGGCGAGCATCTGAACAAATTTTGCAGTTAGATTGCAGTTAGACTATTTTCACCTTGAAGTTGAAAAGCGCACAAGTGGTGAACGGTCGATGGGAGGAACATTGACGAAGAGGAAGTTCCTTGCTCCGACGTTGCTAGTAACAAATTAGCATCCTTTCATGGCAATGGAGGAACTATGTACTACTATAATGTCAAAAAATAATTAAAAAGGCGACTAGACATAGAAGGGCATATACACGCACAAGTTTTTGTACCAACGCAAAGTAAGCGTTTAACAAGGTATCAGAGAAGCTAGCACAGATTTTTTAGTTCGTGGACGTGAAGTGTAGACATATGATACTAACGCTGAACGATCGCCACTTTCATAATAGCTATTACCGATATCATTGATACCAATCCAAACCGAAAACAATGCATTTGTGCTCGTCCAAGGGGTAGAAGCCGGCTTACTTGCAACGCTGTTCAAAAATTGATTCACTTGGTCCGTCAGCGAGAGCACAGTTGGCTCATAGGGCGTGACGAGAGTAGCGTCAATAGTCGCGCCCCCATACGCGTAATTGTAGGTGTAGAGAAGTGATTTGTTGTATTGCGTCGTGACGTATCCCACCCAGTTGGTGCCTCCAGTAGCAGTGTATCCAGGGAATGCGGGGTTGCCGATAGGATTCGCGCTATTAGGAAGGGTGCTATTGATTGTGAACCCAGTTTGAGTATAAGAGTCGCCGCTGAAATGTTTAAATCTAAATTCTTGAAAGAGTGGATTTAAGGTTCCATTATTCACTCACAAACTGAACCAGTAATTCGCTTTCGCAGCAGGAGCAGTAGGAGATGAGCCTCCAGCTGTCGACGTAGATGATGCGGTAGCAGTGCTCGATGCAGCCCCTGGAAGACATTGACTGTAGTCTGCATGAATCTCCGGTAAGCATGTATCTAAACTCTGCTTGCGCAATTTCCCTACTTACAATCATTAGACTTTATACAAGTCGCCCTAAAGATATCTCAGTTGTCTGAGGGCATAGATACCAACTCGAATACATACCCTGCGACACAAGTCGTTGCCCCGGTCCAACCAATTCCGCCGCCTAAGTACGATTTTACATTGACCGCAAGTGGATAGGGAAATGAACATACATTGTGAGTACAAACTCCCCTGAGCGAGGGCTACGGGAATGGCAGTGAACAAAGTTCCCAGTAAACCAGCAGAAAGGCGAGGCATAGCGAGGATCTGTGGAGCAGAGGAGCGGGTGCGAAGAGTTGTAAAGACTCTCTTCCTTATAACCATTATTTTCTGCGGCTAAACCTATATAATCATGTGGTCAACGGGTCCCGACACCATATGTCACTGCTCAAAGTAATTTGCCTGTGCAAGTGCAAGCCCGCTATCAAACCGGAAATCTTCCGAGACGACTTCCAAGCGGATATTTGACGGGGGCCTACATATCGCGATGATTACCAGGTAGATTCAGCATTGCAGTTCCCCACTAAAATGCCAAAGCCCGGGTCATCAGGAAGAGAAGAGGAACAGTACACTGGGTGGGAGCAATACATTATTGAAAATGGACTTGTAAGGATAAGCTAAATGAACAGATTGATGGCGGAAGAATTTGTGAATATTTATAGAAGAAACATCTCTATACACCGAAGATCGTCCGGCATGAGCAACGCTTGAATTCTCCTGCGGGACCGCACGCCAAAGAGCGATATATCAAATATATATATAATGCTCTCACTTGGAGAGGTTATGAGGGATAAAATACAGGTGTCTCTCGTTATTGATGAGATAGTAAAAGCACTGATTTCGGGATCAGTGTACCTATATGTTAAGCAAGTTATGAGCAGAAATCAGTAACATAAACCTCAGAAGCACGTCACCTCTTCAGGTCATAAGATCGATGATGGTGAGCATGGTACGTGTGCAGGAACCAATAGCTTGAAGAAGATCAGGTCTTTTAGCGAATGAACGGTACGAATTGCCAGACGGCCCGCCATTTTGATAGCAACCGGGAATACTCATGGGGATCATCGGACCCGTCTATTCGAGAGCACGGAAGCTTAAGGATATGTATTGAGTTAAAAGGGGGGATCTACTCAAGATCTGGATATGGTGGCGGAGCTCTTTCAATAATAATCATTCTTAAGTTTGAAACTAGTCGAATTTACTTCGAACAAGCCAGAACGAGAGGTGTGAAGAGTAGGACTGGCGAGAGTACACGTTAGCGAGCATGTCGAAGTAGCAAACCACCGGTATAGTGGCATGTACAGCACTGTTATGGTATGGACGCAATGCATATATATTTCCATTTGTTACTGTATTGCAGTATTCATCATTAAGGCTATGTAGTTCTCGCACTTATGTATTTTGCTTGTTTCATAGCTGTTTCATTTACTTCGCATATAAGACTTGTACTTGACATCATAACACCTCAGTCCATTCTTACACTGACTGAGGTGAGTACTCTGTCTCATTGTGTTCTCTTACTCTTACTGATTATTTGTTCCCATAGGTAGTCTACTACAATATACGGTAGTCTGTTCTTCCACTAATTGAGCTATATTTGTTCCCATAAAGCACATAGAAATTTGATATAATCAAACGGCTACAATAACTCCAGGACGAATGCCATAGAATGGATAGCAGTACATGAACACTGACTTGGTACTACAACGGTAGTTTCGGGCCTGGCATCCCATTGCACTACGCTGGGGTTAGGGTTAGGACCGCGAAAAAGTATAAAAAAACACGCATAGCCAGAGTGGGCATTACGGAACAGGAAAATATTGAGACAGTGCATGAGCCGAAGCCCATACAAGCCACAGTGGCCCTCTGGATGGACAAGGTCGCCGTGCTATGGAGAACCCCCATGACCCACAACCCGTGTACATGAAGGGGCCAATGCCATCAAGGTAAGTATGGGATGTTGCAAGGTGCGATGATAGCTTTTATATGAGAAAGGTGCGCACGGACCATTTTAGTGCCAAGGTCACTTTAGGAGCCCAAGCGTTGATGCCGCTGGGCCGTTGAATGCTCAAAGTTAGCTTTGCCAGCTAGTGTTTGAATGGTAGAGTACGGTTCTAGAATTGTATATTCAGAAGAAAGATTCAATATTGAATGATTTGTATCACAAGAAAGAACAAATATTCGACGTCCTCTATATGTCGCTGTTATGCTTTGTTCATTATCTTCTGAGCCCTGTGCGATGGGATGAATCCGAGTGGAGTGATGCCCAAAATCTTATGTATGACTTTGGATTCGAAAATGTTGTTTTAGATTGAAAACTGCTGTGAGGCAGGGACCAGGATGTCGATGAGCGACTCATTAAATCATTCGAAGTTCATCCTGCCCCAAATATAGTAATAGTAACTAGAAATCTACGTAGAATAGAGCCCTACAAAATGAATTACAAATATTAACTGGCTAAAAGGAATTACCGTCCGAAAAAGTTCGAAGAAAGCATGGTTACTTAGTAGGCATGGGCTGGCATGTCCTAAGTCAAACTATACTGACACTGGAGTCGAGTTTCCTGTAGCTGATAACTGACGAGGAGTAACTAAAAGTGTGGTGTTTGATATAATGCATGATAAAGTGTAGACTTTCTGGACCTACAACAGTAGCCGCCTCCGTCATCCATACATCATGATCTATTCAACGTTGAATAAAGAAAAAGGAAGATAAATCCCTGAGCAGTCTAAAATTCCTAGCATGAAGAGAGAAGCAAAATAACTTGCTTAGGAAAGCCAGCAAACGCCGTAAAAAGTGAAAGGGAGCCAAGAGGGAGCCATTCATTGGACAATTGACGTTGAAGGATTTTGACAAATAGAGCCAAATATGAGCAATCGTGCTGATGATTCTTTTCTTGTCCTCCGAGCCTCAAGCTCCTTTCTAGCCCGTAGCTCCTAGATAAAGCACCGGTAGGCGGTGCTACGGTCTTAGGGTCTTTAATTCAGCCGAACTCAAGCCTTATTTGTGTCCTGACACCGAGTCCTCCGATCGCTCAGAGCAATGCCACAAATACTGCTTCCATTCCAAGACCTATTCTCTACAAGCTAAAAAAAACTTCACTGCCCCTCCCACACGGGCTATAATTTCCCAGTGGAAAGAGCTTGATCTCGAATGTCGGCTTCGAGCATCAGTTTCATAGCGCGTAGAATTAAGCGCGTACGCTGACTGGAGATGTCTTGCGCTGGGTGAATTATGGGATCTCATATCAGATCTCAGTCTCATACTGGTGACAAGAGAACAGGATAAAACTTCGACGACAATTTGTTAGAACACGAGGTTTAGACATCCTGGTTCGAATTTTCCACCCATCGTTGATGAGCAGCATCTGACTGACTTGGAATCAAGAATTAGCGCTTAAGCTACTAGCAGTTACTATCTGATCTTTGATCATTGACATTATGGTGCATCCTGATCTCTGTGTGGCCACTCTTGAGGATTTGTGACAGTTTCGCGATGCCACGTTACGCTGTATACATATTAGACGTGAAGAATGCATTCAGAACATGCCCACTGATGTGCACTGCCTAGTCAATCTACAATTTTTGGTGCATATATCTCCACGCCTGCCATTGCGTCACCATGCATCCTCTCGCACTACATAAAATTTCACATCCAATAGAGGTTACTTAAAGGCCAATACGATTGTGATCTCCTCTGCTAAATCTTAAGCAAATCATGGCAGCTGTGAGCGGGCTCCCTATCATCATTGCGAGTCTTAACTTGGCCGGAAGTCTCCTCTCATTTGTCGGGTCCGGATCTATCATTCTTTGCTATTTGATTCTACCTAGGAAACGTCATTTTCGCCATGTATTAATCCTTAACCTCGCTACTGCTGGTAAGCTTCTAGCTATAACGCGAGCCTATTTAAATTCTAATGCGAACCTCCTTTCCATTATAGATTGTACGAATGCACTAAGCCAGTCGATATCCGGATTGTTTCTAATTTCTCGCAGAAGGGCGCTGAGCGCTGGGCCAGCATGCATAGCAAATGGATTCATAGGCCAAATCACAGTGCAGGTGCTATATTCGTTGATTTAGATTCTCATTCTAAAACGGTGCTGATATTATTAACACCAGGCTACTGATTGTACAATACTTGCCATTGCTACTGTGACCGTGTATACGATAACAAAGAGCCGGACGCTTGATCCTCTAAATGGAAACTGGGGGGTAATGTCTATCTTACTTTTAACAACCTCAATTTGGATTCTACCTTTCATCACATGTGAGATATCATTTCGTGGAAATACATGTTCATATGCTGACGTAGTCTGCAGCATTCCTCGCGTTAGGGATGAATTGGTACGGACCTGCCTCGGGTAGCTGGTAAAGAAAATGCTTCGCATGTAGTCTTGCTGGCTGACACGACGGTGCTATTACTAGGTGCTGGCTTGTAGAAAGTCCTACATATATTAGATACGTCCTCACACATGGGTGGCGATTTCTGTTCATTGCCATTGAAGTAAGATCTTCTATCCTCGCGATTCATTGCATAATTTCTCAAGATTCTGTATTTGCAGATAGGACTATATACATGTCTCGTAAGTGGTTATAGTTTTACATTATATACTATATACACATTATTATTCCTCAGCATTTCTTTTTGAAGAAGCACTACCGCCAACTCGCTAAAGTGATGAGTTCAAATTACAAACCTTCTAGTAGTACACACGAACTGGTCGACATTAGCGCTGCGGGACAACGGATGGGGCATAACGGAGTCAAACTTAAATTAGCAGAGTCCTCCTCCACGGCTGCCAATAGTGATATGGCAGGACGGCCACATGATACGAAGACGTCTTCGACATTCAACCAGACGCAGGATTCCATTCTTATCCAGTACCAGAAAAAAGGGAAGAAAAAATGGAGCCACATCCTATCCCATCGACGACACAATGAGAGCGATGCGGGGGTCGAGAAACATCATCCAAGACATAAATCCATTCAGCGAATTCTTCTCCTGAATGCATATCCACTAGCCTATATAATTCTATGGATTCCTGGAATCGCCAATCGCCTCATCGAAGCATCTGGGCATACATCAACTGCTATGCAGATCTTGCAGGCTTCGACTCAGTTTGTAGGATTGGCAAATGCCCTCACATATGGTTGGAATGAGGGTATTGCGGAGCAGCTGAAGCGGAAATATTTCTGGAATTGATATTTCTCATTTATTATGCGACAGGGCCTGGCGGACAGTTCGGACTTGTATTAAGTAGCCAAGTTTTCTGCTATTCAAATGATCAGACCTACACATTGCGATGCTTATATTCTTGCATTTCATATGAGACCGTAGAATAACTATTGGGTAGAAAACAAGCATGGCCTGGGAGCCAATCACTCTTATCTTTCCGCCGAAACGCGACCTCCCAATATGGGAATTCAGTCAGATGATGTCATGCAGTTCCTCTGAGGCGTGCTCGATGCCTTCTGCCCTTTCCCACCTCAACCACTGCCAGTCTTACACGATGTCATATCATTCATCGCCTTCCCAGGATCCATATACTGCAAATTCTTCCCAAGCTCAAGTAAAGAGCTTCTTGGACGATTTGGCCAGAAGATATGGCGATATATGCATGGACTGAGATAAGCTAGCTCACACTGCGGACATTGGCTTCTAAATCCACCAGATTTAGAGAAGATAAATAGTGGATAAAATGAAAATATATATATACCTCTATCTGCCAGATATGGAGAGAATATATTCATAATATGTTCTACAATAAATCCAATCTTTATTTGCCATATTTATTGTAAATAAATTCACATAATAACCATCAGAGAAATTGAGAATATATTTAAAATAAAAAATACATCAATATGCTGGATATGGTGTTGGAGAAAATAAGAATAAATCCACCAGATATAGTCAAAGTGTCTTCTCCATCAATCCACTGGATATATTGTGAATTTATTTGAATCATGTGATTTTCATGTGACCTATAATCACTGTTATCTCCTCACTCGGACCATGGAGGTGTCTGAGCTCTGGGACCAAGGACTGCAATAGGCCATACATATACTTAGTGTTGAAACACATCTGGTAATTATAAGGCTTCCCACTCTCAATAATGCTTGAATTTCTTGCTAACCAACTGTACATAAGCCAAAAGGTGAGAGTGGAAAGGCCTTATATGTCATGAACATGCTTTCCAGGATATAGGCTAGAGTTCCAGACAGATAGGATATGTGTGGTGACCAGGGACAGACACTGGAGACTCTGGGAATATCTCTGGGAAACATGTTCAAGTGCTACCAAAGAAAAGAGTCAAGATGGGTGACAGCTTCAGCTTATGTGCTGCACCTCCTTTGTTCCTAACACCCAATTTACAGATAATGGTGAGTGATATGATCCAGATATAATGATGATCAATACTCAACTTCTTGACCAAAGATTTGGTCAGGAGGGATCTCCAGAGACTGGAGATCTTGTTGAGCACAAAGTGCAATGACAAGTGAGATGATAACAAGTAGAGATGAGTGAGGACAAATTAGAGGTAGCTTATCCACTAGCTGGAGACTGGTAAGGATGTTAGACACAATATAATTAACAAACTGAAGTACTACAATACATTTAAAGTACTTAAATACTAGAAAGTTTGAGTAACCATAGTAAATACACAGTGCACTATAATCATACTAGTGCAATGGAGAAGTAAGTGGGTTAAGAGAGAGAGAGCATATGACAAGGACCAAGGAATACAAATTGAATGTTAATGTGAAAGAGACATGCTACAAAAAGTATAGTGTGTGGCTGAAACAAAGTAAGTATAAAAATGGAAACAGACCTGAGTAAACCTGAGTAAACACCAGAGGCAAACTGAGAGTTGGGATAGCATCAGGATTGATTGTAAATGGTCCAGAGATGATGCATGCTAAGCTGTATAGGGATATGACATTATAATTACCAGATGTGTTTCAATGCTAAGTATAAGTATGGCCTACTGTAGTCCTTGGTCCTGGAGCTCAGACACCTCCATGGTCTGAGTGAGGAGATAACAGTGATTGTAGGTCACATGAAAATCACATGATTCAAATAAATTTACAATATATCCAGTGGATTGATGGAGAAGACACTTTGACTATATCTGGTGGATTTATTCTTATTTTCTCCAACACTATATCTGGAGTATTGATGTATTTTTTATTTTAAATATATTCTCAATTTCTCTGATGGTTATTATGTGAATTTATTTACAATAAATAAAGATTGGATTTATTGTAGAACATATTACAAATATATTCTCCCTATAGCTGGCAGATAGAGGTACATATATATTTTCATTTTATCCACTATTTATTCTCTCTAAATCTAGTGGATTTAGAAGCCAATATCTGCAGTGTCAGAGTGTCATTCAAGAGTACAAGACACTTGAGAACAGGATGGTCAAGCTGTGCAAGGTAGTTGACTATTCAGATCAGCACAAGCAACTTCCCCCTGATTACAATGGCCCCCTGCCCCTACTGCTTGGGGTGAATTAATAATTTACACTTGGTTACCTTCCTTAATGTTTACTTGGTTATCAAAGCATAAGCCCCTCACCGATGAATGAGTTGGTATCACACAACTCAGCAATAATGTTTCCCTCTATGTGTGGGGTGGAGGTCTAGAATCCCTATGCCTCTACTATTTCAATTTTGTCAATACCTCCAACACCAAGCAATACATGAAAATGCCATCTAACATCAAGATTGAGGCAATAGGGCCAGGGGGGGTTTCAGAGGGCACAATTCTATGCATTGAAAAATCCATGCATGCAGCAATGGGGCCCACATTGCTTCCAGTGCTGGATCCTAGCACACCTTTCGACCCAAACAGTGAGACTTATCTCATTAAAGAGTCAACCCACATTTGGATTTGGCAGGCCCAGACCCAGTTCAATGTGAAGATTCCTTTGTGTGTCCTGGAAAGTGCATTTCAAGAACTGCTTTGGACCCCTTAAGACTGGACTTTACCACCACTACAAGTGTACAAATTCTGATTGTATTGCCTGTAAGCAGAATCAGACAAACTACAGGTAATTGCATCACAAAAGTATCATAGTTAGGGATTCTCTACTCAGTTTCTCACACTGTCAAGTGTGTGAAGTCTGAGGGGAGAAATTCTGTTATAGTACACTATAAAGGAGTGCACAAATTACAAGAAAACACTACAGCAAAACTACAGCCTTCCATGGAGCAAGTAACAAAAAGATAGGCAAAAAAGAATGTACTGAAGCTAGAAGTCTTGAATCAGCACAAGGCACACTGGGCACACTTGGATTGTTAACTCTGACAGCACAGGGTTTGCACACCATTCTATAATCTCTTGCTGGCATCCATTCAACATCCATCTCCACTCCCTGTTCTCCCTCTGCTCACCATCATGTTGACTCTTCCTCACTGCTTGCTGCAGCACCCTGGGCTCAATAGCCTGCCATTTCAAATATTTTTTTTGAAACCAATATTCTTTGCCCCACATAGTGGCTTGAACCACATCTCTGTAGCCAATTCCTCATGCTCCAATGCTGACTTAATGTGCCACATCCTCACTGATGTGCACATGCATGTGCCCTCCTAGCCCAACTTTGCACCTCCACCATCTTTCATGGCACTAGTTCCCTCTTGATGGGCAATGTGAGCAGTGTCAAAGTGTTAACTATCCTTGATCCAAGTTTCCCAGCCCTCTCCTGCTGCATGAATGCAAAGATGGGAAGGACATCCAAGTCCACCTTGAGCCAGTGGTACCAAAACTTGGTGGGGACATGGCCACATTCTGCAGTGATAAGGCATACATGTCTGGGTGTGGGAGGAGAGATGAGAGGGTCAAGTTAAGATGGACAAAGTTCAAAAGGGTGTTGTGTGTCACCAACTTTCTTGTGCATTCTTTCTTCTCTGATCCTTTCTCAACATGCTAATATCTTCCCTTTCCAGTTTTTGTTGTACTCCTTCACCTCCCTCATTGCCTGCCTCCTCATATGGTTCAACATCTGGATGCATGCCAATGTTGTGCATGTTGGCAATCACCTGGAGGTCATCATGTCTGCTATTGCCTCCTGCACAGGGATCCTCACCTCCCTCATCAGCTGGGCCAGCATCCTCCTCAATAACTGTGCCTTCCTCACATAGTACACATTTCTACTTGTGTTGTCTTTGCACTTTTGCTTGCACTGGGGTACATGGACTATAAGCAGTGCACATTCAACCTCAGATGCATGGTGAACCAACAGTAGTCCATATTCCTCAGTGCAGACAGCCACCTGCAGATCCAGAATGAGCTGCAGTGCTGTGGTTATTTTGACCCCTTCATTGAGGTGACTGTGAGCCAGGCATACTGTGCACACACTGTACTCTCTGGGTGCAAGCTTCTGTACATGGACCTTGAACACATGGTGCTCACACAGTGGTACACACCTGTGTTCTTGTCAGTCCTGGTACATATGGTGGTGATGCTCACTGGACTCCTTCCTCAAACCACATCATGTGTAGATTTGAGAAGGGTGTGATGCTAGAAGCATACAAGTTAACATGAACAACCACAGTAATTATGGATGACTATGCTAGGTGAGCCATACTTCTGCTCTCCTGTTTGTTTTCATCCATTTGTCTTGTTGCTCTATCTTTGTTCATACCTTCTCACTTTCATTTCATTCTTTGTTGCTATCCCCTTTCTATCTTTTCTTTCCCTTCATATTGTTTATTTTCTGCCCATTCCTTGCTGCAGCCTTCCCTTCATTGGTATTCTTGCTGCTACCTTTGCTTGACTTTCCCCTGCACAGTCTTCTCCCTTCCCACTTGAGGACATAACTTGGTGCCCATATTATCTGTTTCTGATGTCTCTGCACTGGTTCATCTCCTCCCATCCCACAGGACAGCATATGTTCTGAGATGGCTTCATGCTCTGTGACCATATTTTTTGTGTTGCTGCAGTGCTCATTCTCACTGTTTTCATCACTGGTTCATCTTTTGCTATATCCTCATTCATTCTATTGTCTCTCGAGCAGGACTTCCTTGTATTGGCCTCATTCCCACTTAGTCAAGTTCTTATCTGCATTGTCTATATCAATGTTCTCTTTTTGTTATTTCCCTGATCTCTATTGTCAGTGGTTGTTGGGCTGGTTTATTACCTCTGAGGCCTTCCTTCACCATTTTCATCACCCCACCTTCAGTTGTATGGTGGTATCCATGTTTGTTCAGTTGTCTTGGTGGCCTACTGTTGTTAGCCAGTGCTGATAATCACTGGCATTTTTTGACTGCTACTGTTATTGCTTGCAGTATTAGTAGATGGATGTCACCCAGTGCTATTGAATATGCACCATTGTTGATAGTTGCTCTTGCTCCTTGGCTTTTGTTGGCTTTTATAAAATTTTCTTTTCCATAACCACTGCTATTGTGGCCCATTCATTGCCAGCAGTTTGTGCCTTCCCTCATTGACAGTTGCTCCCTGGCATTTGCACCATTTAATCATAGCATGTGCTCACTCCAATGCAGACATTCTGTTGGTGTCTCTGCTTGTTCTTGTGCAATATCTGTGTTTGTGCATGTATGCTTCTATCTTCAATCTGAATTTAGACTCCCATCTTCCTTCCCACATCTTCTTTGTCTTTTACCCCTTTCATCCTCTCTTTCTGCCTTTCTGTTTTTGAACCCATGCTAATTCTCTTCCTTCCTCTTAACAGTCAACTGGTCAGCCAGTGCAATGCCAATTTCTCCTTGGACACATCAAATGCTCATGCTTCAACTTCCAGCTCAATGCACTGAAGCCACCAACTCCTTACACATGGGAAGTACACAACTGGGGAGGGCATACACCAGAGGGAGTGCTTTAGGTTTGCATTGTTGGGTGGGCTACAATGAGCTAGAGAACATGTCCAGTTACAAGTAGAACAAAAGATAATGCATGAGAAGTGGAGTAGGGCACCTCAAATCGTATAGGGCAGCACTTGAGCAGCAAGTAGGCTTTGAGAAGTGGAACTTTGAAGAGCAGGGAAAGGAACTTTGAAGGCCAAGGTGGGGCATGTGGATGAGCAGTGACAAGAGCAGTTCTGGGATACCTTTCCCAGGCAATGGGAAG
This sequence comes from Nidularia pulvinata, assembly GCA_036937195.1. Lineage (NCBI taxonomy): Eukaryota > Fungi > Basidiomycota > Agaricomycetes > Agaricales > Nidulariaceae > Nidularia > Nidularia pulvinata. Next base: position 1,062 of record JASFDH010000218.1, on the reverse strand, counting down.
TGCACATACTTAGGTTGGTGGGTGCTAGAAGGGATGCCAGCAAAGACCAATTTAATCCAAAGTAACTAGGCATTGGTGGTTTAGATGTCACATGAGCATTAGGCATTGCAGGAGGGAGAGACATGTGTGGAGGAAGAGTGAAGTGTGCATGTGAGGAAGGGAGCAGGCTCTTTGAAGATTAGGAAGGTGTTTGACAGGTGAATGACTAGACTTTGAAGAGTGTCAATCCTCTCTTTGAGACACTGGTGGCTGAATGTGAGACTATATTTTTATCATTGGGGCTTTCCTCTATCCTTTGCCCCACAATCCCAGTCTTTGATATTCCCAGCAGTTCAATTGCACTTTATTGACATGACTCTTGCTTGCCAAGGATGATGCTTGCACTGTCTCTTCTACCACATCACTACTGCCACCTTTGCCTTCAATACCACCCAGTATGGGAGGCACCTGCATGGCTATTTCCACTCCATTGCCACTGCTGTCCCCATCTTCTATATCAATACCACCTCATCATTTTTGGTATGCCTGTCCAGTCCACATCTTTGGGAATATCTCTCTGAACATGTTCCTTCATACAACTTCTTGTTTGCCACCCTTCATCACATACCCCTCATCTCATAGTCACATTTTAAAAATCACAAGTCAACCTTTGTATTCACCATCCCTAGTGCTAGTCATTCAGCATCAAGGGTTTTCTATAGCACACTCCTTTTACATTTATTTCATTACCTGATTGTTATTCCCTCATTTTGTATCAACTATGGCTAGGCTCCACTTCCTTTCTCTTTTCCTTCCTCTGTCTTCTTTTCTGTGATTTACCAAAAATCCAGAGAACCTGGATTTGGACTGGACTGTATACAGTTCCCTTTCCATTTTCTTCCTCTCTGCTTTGTATTTATTCTTGTCACATCCCTATATGGCACAGTGCATGCCATCTCTGGGCTGCTCACAATCAATCCCAACACTTTCCCAACTTCCTGCTCATCTCTGGTGTTTACTCAGGTTTACTCCAGTCTGTTTCCATTTTTGTACTTACTTCATTTCAGCCACACACTATACTTT